>CAUYQG010193761.1:0-16330 GCA_963574415.1 Tarsius wallacei
TATTGTAATTAGAATAAAGACCACAATCCTGCCAGGTGCCGTGGCTCAAGCCTGTAATCCCAGCACTTCGGGAAGCTGAGGAGAGCCCACGGGTTCGAGACCAGCCTGGGCAACTTGGTGAGACCTCGTCTCTACAATAAATCAAAAAAATTACCTGGGCATGGTGGCATATGCCTGTAGTTCCAACTACTTGCAAGATTGAGGCAGAAGGATCGCCTGAGCCCAGTAGGTCATGGCTGAGGTGTCCGTGAGCGTGCCATTGCACTCCAGCCTGGGCAACAGAGTGAGACTCCAACTTAAAATAATAATAATAATAATAATAATAATAATAATGAGAAAACTTTTTTAGAAGACTACACTCCTTATCAAGAACTATAAGGTGTGCATAAATTATTTACAAAATTCAATCTCGAACTTGTTCTCCAACATTATGTCCCATGGCACCCTTCTCTACTCTCCCTCCCAGTTACCTCCCAGTGCTTTTCCAGTATGTACTTCTCAGCCACATTGAATTTCTCACTACTCTCAGAAGTCATCAAGCTTTTCATGCTTCTTTAGATTTTAAAAATCTATTTTCTGCCTGGAAAGCTACCTCTTCTCCACTTGACTAAATCCTACTCACCTTTTAAGGTTCAGTTTGTATGTTACCACTCCAAGAAAGTGACCCTAAACCATTCCAGTCAGATTTCTTCATTCTTTCATGTTGTTTGTGCGTTTTTCTATAATATTTGTGGATTATTTCTAGAACAGTATTTATTGAACTATTGTGCCCCTTTTAAATTGCATGTTCATGTCCCCTTCTTCACTTGTTTATGAAATTTATACAGATTGTTGCAATGTAAAGGTCTAGTTGCCTTCCTAGAATCCATTTTTCCATTTTGAAAAGTACCATGATTTTCTTACAGATATCTATCTCTCCTGCACACAGCTTCAGGGGAAGCTGACTTCAACACCACTTCTACTGGTGGTATAAAAGGTCGAAAGGCAATCAAATACCCTCTGACATAGATTAGTTAGGTAGTCGATGTTCAAGATACTAAAGCATGATAATCCCTGCTTTGGGGATCAGCTCTGTGGTGGTTTGTAATCCAACTTAAGCTAATGAGACAAATGGGGAAGAATGTTTGCGGGAAAGACGCTTCCTTACTTTTGAGAACAATTTCAGAAGAGACATTCTCACACTTTCTCTGGACATTGTTGTATATGCCTACATGTTTCGCATGGTCATCACTCTGTTATCTTGAGGTATGAAAGGTCATGTGGAAGAGAGCAGAGTTGAGAACATTATAAAAAATAAAAAAATGGATCTGGATTTCTTATTGAACAATTCCTAACCTCTGTCTACCTCGGGACTTTTTTAGCTATATAAGCTAACAAATCCCCTTTAATGTTTCAACCTATGTGGGCTAAGTTTTCTGTTACTCAAGGATAAATGCATCCTAACTAATTTAACTCTGACATATATTTAGCATTAGATTTCCATCTGTCCCATTGTTAATGCCCAATAAACGCTCTAATAAATGACAAAATCAGTAGTCACTATTCCACCTAGGTAATTTAAGTCATTTAAAGCTCAAAGTTGGTCTTATGGTTTTTGATAGCTATATTAGCTTCCTGCACTGCAGTGACGAATTACTGCAAACCCAGAGGCTGAAAAACAGCACACATTTATTCTCTTACCATTCTGTAGGCTGGAAGTCTGAAATCAGTTTCACTGGGCTAAAGTCAAGATGTTAACAGGACGGATTATTTCTGGAGAGTATAGGGGAGAATCTGTTTCCTTTCTCTTTCTTATTGCTGAATGCTGTCTACATTTTTTGGATTATGACTTCCTTGCATCATTGGGAGCACTGCAGTGGAAACATCTAAGCTCCTAAGAGCTTAAGAATGCCTGATAGATAACCTCCAATACCCTTATTTTAAAGATATATAGGGTAAAACCCAATGAGATAACTTATTAAGGGTTACATAATGATGACTAGAAGTAAGGCCTTCTATGTTTAAGACATGTATCCTTGCTTGTCTGCCATGTTCTCATTGCAATTTAATATGTAATCTGTAATCCAAATTATCATCAATATTTATTGTTGGAACATAAGAAAGTTACATGAATTTGTCAAAATAAGTCAAAAATTATTAAATACAAGACAGTTTAAGTCATTCCTAACCTCTTCAGAAGTCTGACCCAAACTCACTTCTGGATTGCACTGTATTTTTATACTGATAACTTCTCCAGTGATGTTGCAAACATTTTCTAGCTTTCACCAGCTCAGTCAATAACAGCCTGAAAATCCCATTACACAACATACTAAGTAGGGCCAAAGTAATTTCATCATCCTATATTCTTCCTGTCTTGTTTATTTCAGCTTGAATGTCCATTGGGCATAATGATGTTCTCCACTGCATTAAATCTGTTTTCAATGGGCTGAACCACTCTAGATCCTTCAGCTACTTCAAAGTACATCATCTTTTCAAACATACTGATCTACTATCACACATCTTTAGAAAAAAATTGTTTAGAATGCCTGGTAAACAGGGCTGTGATTTTCTCTGTAATTACACCATTAGACTTCATTTTCTACAAATATATACTCTTGTACCAAATCATTGGTGCCATATTGAAGCTTGAGTCAGCATCAAGGTATGTGAGAGGTGATGATTTTCATCTCAAAAATGAATAAGCTGTTTTCCTCAATTATGTTCTGAGCTTGTAATATGCCATTTTAAACTAGAATTATCTTGCAGTGTCTCCTAATCAAAATTCAGCTAACCAAAATTCGTATTTCATTAAATAATTTGAAAGTAAATCAACATTAGCTAGGGAAATGTTATTGTTCTGACAAAAGTTACTTTTTCTGTATATGAAACAGCTTCCAAAACTATCCCGTGAGAAGAAAATTTTTCTTATCTTCATTATTCATCCCTCATGAACCTATAAAACAATTCTCATGGAAAATTTGCAAATAAATTTTTATGACAGAAGTCAAATTCACCCTTTTGTCCCCTACAGATATAGAGGCAGCAAAAATAGTCAACTTCTTAAAAACCTAGTCCCTATTATGAACATTGTAGGGGCAGTCAAATTTATCATTATATTTAATTCTTATAATATGCCTATAGCATGAACATCATTATTCTCATTTTATAGATGAGGCATCTCAGACTTCTTGGACTTACAGAACTAACTTAAGGTTATGGTACCAGTTACCTATTTATATATAACCAGTAAACACAAAACCTAGTAGCTTAGAAAAACAAATTTTCAGTGTTCACAGTTCTGTAGGTTGCCTGGCTGGTTTTTCTGCTGCTTTCTCGGGTTCACTAATGTGACTAAAAGCCCCTGAAAGATTGTCTGGGAACAGGACTCAGCTGGGACAATTCGACATGGTACTCGACCTATCAAGTAAACAAACTCAGGCTAAGCTTCCTCACAGGGTAAAGACAGCATTAGCTGAGGACAAGTCCCAGTTTGCAAATGTTCATCAAGTCTTTGAGTCACATTTACCAATGTCTTTTTGGCCAAAGCAAAATTCAATGTGTCTTGTGGAGAGATACATAAGTATGAGCATCATGGGAGTTGTGAATCATCAGAGGCCATTAGCTAAACAAGAAACCACAATCACAGAGCTAGTAGTGGAGAGAACTAAGTTCTGGAGCCCTTTCCAGAATAATAGAAATATAAAAGTGACCTGCTATGATATTTAAGAATATGCTGATGGTGTTACACTGAACAATATTAGACTCTTAATTTTTGAATAAATTTTTCCCTTCGCTGATTGTCAGAGCACAGGTAAATCCAAGGGCAGTTTGCATTTATAATCTCACTGCTCTCTGGTTTTAGCAGAATACTTTCTGCTCTTAGGAACACCTCCCAGCAAAATGATCCAGTTCTGAGAAACTTATGCTTGTCCATATTTCATGAGGGAACTTTGAGTCTGTGTCCTCAGACAGACAGATACATTAATATGTTCTGAATAGCTTGATGGCTAAGTTAGGGCTGTTCTGTGTTAGAGCTTCTCAGACACTCTTTCCAGGCTTCAATCTCTCCTTAAACTCATAAAATCATAATGCATCACCTTCTTTCAAGTTCCTTCAGATACTGACTTGGTAGAGGTAAATAGCAATTTGTTTGGTTTTGCCTTTCCCTGCAGGGACTACTTGAGTATCCAAACCCAGTCTACTCACCTCAGGATGCTGCAGTCAGGCCAAAGATAAACCATGTGCTTTGCACTTAGGCTTCCCAGTATCAAGAGAAATGATAGCATTCATATGGGAAAGCAGCACATCTCAGGGAGCCCCTCACGAGAAGAGAGGAAGAGAAGCACGGAGAAGACCCCCAGGACAAAACTTTATCACCTAGACATGGAATACTGACACTAGATAAAACCTAAGAGATCATCTAGTCTAGATATGCTAAATAAATTTAATTCCAACTATCAATTTATTTTTTCTCTAAAACCGTGTTGAGAAGATTCTAAGAAGTGGGTATCCAGGATTGATTTGCAATGTGTAGGACTGGAAACTCATGTCTATGTGCTAAGAATTCACTACCTCTAATTACTCTAATTCCCAAATCGTATAGAGAAGAAAATGTACTAAGAGAAAAGTGACTGGTCCAAGCCCTTTAATCCCGTCAGTGATAGAGGTGAAAAAATAGCAGATAGCTTACCTGGTTTCCCAATTTGGAATGAGTTATTATACTATACAACAGCATATTCAATAGCACCATGTGAATTTTGGCTTCCTCTCTTAGCTAGTATTCTCCAAAACGTCTGTGTGAGATTGTTGGGGCATTTCACCATCTTGCTTTTCCTTTCTTAAGGCAATTGGAAGTCATGAGTTACTCAGTTCTTCCATTTTTTCCCTTTGATCCAGCCCTTTGTTGGTAGAAATAAAGGAAGATTAGGTTCTACTCCTGGTTTTTCCCCCTCCTACTTGTGAGGCCCTCTCTCTGCCTCATTTTCCTCAGCTATAAAGTGGGTATGTTAGACTGGATGACTACAGAAGAGAAGGAACACCACAGAAGTTCCTTCATTTATGAATTTTAAGCTCATAAAACTCAACGAAGCTGAGTTTCAGAGAAAAGCACACAGTCCTGTTCACCAACAGCTGATGGGAGCAACCAGGATTAGCTTGGCCACCAAGATGAACTTTAATCAAGGCATGTTTGCTATGATTATGTTTAGCTTTGACATCTTTTATGAATATTATAAATTTCCTCGTGTTTGATCATTGAAAACAGAGTTGAAAGTTCTTGTGAGGTATACCCTAGAATCATGGCAGAAATCCCTTCTGGAGCAGGGTTTAGAAGGAAAGGAGAAGCAAAGTACATGAAATTTCAAGCTGAAAATGTAATGATTTATTTCCTCTCCCTACCCGTAAATATTTTAACATGTATTGACTATGTATACCATGCTAGAATCAGTTATATATTTTTTCTGCTGTTCTATGTGTTTGAAATAGCTCATAAGCTTCCAAACCAGGCAAAGTGAGGATCAATGGGAGACCCAAACTTCACCTGTACAATGACCATTTACATACCTAATCCTGAATTGCACTGCACATCTTTAAAATAAAAATTTAAAAATAGTCCAAGTGAAAGACAACTGTTGAAGAAGTGTTTAGAAGATATTAACAACAACAATGCTAGCAAAGGCGACAATGATAAAAACTATTGAATGTGTTAAGAAAGACAGGTAAGGGTAGGCACCAGTAAAGAGAAGATTTCTCTCTCAAAGTGAAGAGCAATTCATGCAGCATAATCTGTCCCTGACTTATGCGGATACCATCTCACTTTCTTTCTCTCTCCTTGCTCACCCCAACTCCAGACATACCAACCTTCTAACCATTCCTGCAGCAAATGAAGTCTACTCGACCACACACTGCTCCTGACGTCTGGACCACTTTTTCCTCAGATAGCAATGTGGCTTGCTTTCTCGCTTCTCAGTTCCCAGTTCAAATGTTACCTCAACACTGAGGCTTTCCTTCATTCTTCTATAAATGAGAAGCCTCCCCACTCTCTCTGACTCCTAACACCCAGAAGTCCCCACTGTCAGCAACTTTACTTTATTTAATCTCTCTTTTTTTCTTTTTAAAATGTAGATGAGACCCTTCTGTTTTGAGGGAAAAAAAAAAAAACTATCACAATATATGTCAGCATGGAAGAGAAAAAATTTATACTTTTAAAGTTTCAGGGTGCTAATTCAAACTTGTATTTTGGAAGGACACATCTGAGGATTGCAAGGTCAGATCCCTCTTAAGCACTTTGATCATATAAAAAAATTAATATGAATGTACCTTTTAGAAACATAACTTGTTCATCAGTTAAGGAGCTTCTATAGTTTAAAAGACTATCAGAGATGGAAGGAAGGATTTGAGATCATAGAAGTATAGAATGTAGAACTGAAGAAGCAAAAATGATAAATAAAGAATAATATTTATTAAATGTTGTATGAAGGGCACTGGCAAAAATTATCTCATTTAATCATCACAATAATTAGCATATTGTATATACTAAAGACTATAATTATTACTCTTACTTTATAGATGAGGAAATAGATTATATGGGACTAAGAAAATAAGCCCAGTCACAACAACTGGTAAAGGACAGTGCTGGAGTACTAACCTGGGTGACTTGATTCCAAAAAATGACCTAGCACTAAGCTCCACAAAGAGGAGTTGCGAGTGCCCTAAGAGGCTCTCCATTTATTCTTTGATGAATTCATTGATGCACCCATTGATGCATTCATTCATTCAAGAAGTATTTACCAATTATCCACAATGTGCCAAGTTTCATGTTAGAAGAATAAAAAAGGAAGAAATGGTGCTTGTTGTCATGGAGCTCCCATTTAAAAGGGGGAAAGACTGAAAATCAGAACAGTAAGAAAAATAAGATATACCTTCAGGTAATGGAAAGTACTAAGAGAAATGTGATATGTATTTCAGTTCTCTCTCTACTTTATAATATTTTTATCCCCTGCATTCCTGGGCAAATAGCCCACAAGAAGCACCAGAGAAAACTCCTGTAGCCCTTGGCTCCCCACCCTCACTTCCCTACATTATGCTGCTGAGCCAAGTACTGGCATATCTACAGCTACATGAGCTTATAAGGACTGCAGGAGGCCACAGAGAAAGCCAAGTGGGAGACTGAACAAATCATCCAGATAATTTGGGCAGAAATATATCCTGCTGGGGCCTAGATATTTGGCTAAAGTACTTATTTTGACAAATGATTTTGGTAATTATTCAAGCGTTGGTTTTGCTTTGGAAATTTTCTGTACTTGAGGTAAGGCAAGGACACGCATGTCAGTTTCTCTTATGAGTTGTGTCACGATATAGAAACTGGAAATGGGTTTGTGAGTGAGCCTTGAACCTTCTCATGCTTAGGATGAGTTACAATTAAGACAATCTATTCATTTATTGAACCAATGTTTATCTAGTCTCCACTGTGTCCAAGACACTAGGTTGTGTGTCAGATAAAAACAGAAATTGACGGAGCTAATCCGCAGTGCAATTATAAATCAAAAAGAGTGGTGAAGAAGGGAGGGAAGGAGAAGGGGGAGAGAGAGAGAGAATAACTCAAACTTCAAGACAGACACCACACGCACAGAGAAAGAAACGTAAGGGAAGGGTAGTGTATCAGTTAAGGATTAAGTTCACTGCTTGAAAAAAATGGGATTAAAACAAAATGAAGTTTTATAATTTTTTTCATTTAACGTAAAATCCGGAGGAATAGAATCTAAGGCTATGGTAATCCCACAGAGTTATCAGGGTCCAGGTCCTTTTTGAATTTCTGCTCTGCCATTTACAGAAGCAAGTCCTTTTTCATCATCCTAGTAAAATGGCTGCAAGAGTTTTGGAGTTAATTACACGGTTCTCTCTTCTTTTGTTTATGTTTCAAAGTATGTGTGGAGGGGTAAACATCATATATTCTAAAAACTGAAAAAAAGACATCTAGTTTCAGTTCTACCACAAAAAGACCTTGGTGGTCATCACTTCCATCCTTACAATCAGAAAAATTTAGACAAACTGAAAATCAACTATTTTTGACTCATTAAATAAGTAAATTAACAGGGAAAATTGCTACCCTGAAATTTGGAGAAACAGTTGAATTCAAAAAATTTCACCTGAAATCTACTTACCCAGAACAGAGCAGCTGGGATTTTTAAAAAATGGTAGGAACACCTGAATGATCTTGATAAATGGTTGAATGCTGAGTATGAATTAGCCTGAGAGTATGAAATTCTGGGGGTTGTGCTCTTAGGAAAAGGGGCATACTTTGGTGGGATTTTGAGAGTGCCAGAGTGCTAAACTGGGCATTCTGAATCTAAACAGTGACCTAGCACTAAGCCCCACAGAGAGGAGTTGTGTGTGCCCTAAGAAGCTCTCCGTTCATTTGTTGATGAATTCATTGATGCATCCATTGATGTGTTTATTCATTCAACAATGAGCCAAGTTTCATGTTAGAAAAATAAAAAGGCAACTTCCAGGCCAGATGATGATGGAACAGGTTGGACCATGAGAGTCTGGCAAAAACAAGTGTCCATAAAGGCTCTGTGTGAGTGGGTGTGTGCTGGTGGGTGAGTGAAAGTCTATCTGAGGGGAGACTCAGGTTTATGCACCCGGGGCTCTCCTCCAGAGGTGACTGCAGATTGAAGACCCAAGTGCACAGAATTGTCTGCCATTCTGGGGCTCTCTTGAGAGGAGGAAGCAGAGAACAACTGCGCCTCAGTACTGACACCTGGCCCATGCCATCACCTGCAGCAGTAGACCTGGCACGAGAAGGCAGGTAGTGGAAATCTGGAATAAAGCTCCAACGCTGGTGCTGGGATGTCAATAGGCAATATCTTCTCCCTCCAAGGACTGGGCAAAGACTTGCATTGCCCTGCCCAGCTCTTCCAAGTCTCCATCTTGGAACCCAGAAGCTATTATCTCATCAGACTCAGAGAGACAGATGTTCCTCACCCATGATGGAAGAGAAACAGAAACCTCAGATCTGAATGGGAGACTTGACGGCAGCAGCAGCAGCAGCGAGTAGGGTGAGTCTGGATCTGATCCATCCTACCCCCAAAGTAGTCTGCGGGGCATTTGACCCATGCTGAGAGCAACCCTATCAGCTTATGCTGAGAGCAGACAGGAGGTGCTAGAGACCAGAACTGTGTCCTAAGGTGGAGGCCTGAAAGGAACCTGGACTCACAGAAACTGCCAGAGTGTGAGTTTTTTTTTCTTGTTTATTTGTTGTTTCAGTTTTAGCTTTTTTTTTTTTGAGTTGGAGATTCACTCTGTCGCCCAGGCTGGAGTGCAGTGGCATGCTCACGGCCACCCTAGCGTTGACTTGTTGGGCTCAGGTGATCCTTCCACCTCAGCCTTTCAAGTAGCTGGAACTGCAGGTGTGTGCTACCACGCCCAGCTAATTTTTTTATTTATTGTAGAGATGAGGTCACGCCAAGTTACTCAGGCTGTTCTTGAACCCATGGGCTCAGGCAATCCTCTCACCTCAGCCTCCCAAAGTGCTGGGATTACAGACTTGAGCCACCATGTCTAGCCTTTTTCTTCTCACTTTCTTTCTGTTTTTGTTTGTTTTTGTACTTGTTTTGTTTCTGTTATTTTAATTAATTTTTTTAAAATTTTCTGTTTATGTATGGGTATTTTTGAGGGAGAGTACACCAACAGGAGGGTTTTTGTTTGTTTGTATGATTGTCTGTATGTTTTGGTCTTTTTTATTTTTTCTGTCATTGTCTCTGTTTATTTTTTAATTGGTATGCCTGTCTGTTTTCCCTCCTCTTCTTCTGTCTCTCAATCTCCCTTTTGTCTTCCTCATTCATTTTCCCATTCTTTTCCCTTTTCTTATCTCATTTTCTTTCAGGGGGCAGACATCCCCACTGCATGGAAAGATTGTAAGGCAGTGGGAAGTGGGTTCCAGGGGGCCCACACACCTGTCGGCGGATACTGGGATCTGCAGATAGATTCTGAATCACAGCTCCCCCCTCAATTAAATCTCAAAACTTCAAAAAGTACAGGCCCCTACCCCTAGTCTAACTGCAGAATTGAACAAAACCAAAGGATCTACATAAGGAAAAATAGGAGATTGAGCAAACAGAAATAAAAGCTATCCCCCATCACTGAAAAACAGAATTAAAGAAGAGATAAATAAGGGGAGGGGGGAAGAAAACCTACACAAATGAAGAAAAACCAAAGGAAGAATATGAGTCTCACCCAGACCCTTGGGAGATCAGTCACTGAGAGTATAGACTCTGGAACTCAAACAATGAAGAGCCCCCAGAATGACTGGTCTCAAACCACAAACCCTGCGGAGGTCCAGCCTCCAGAGAACAGGGCCTGAGGTGGGGGGAGGGAATGAGAAAAGAAAGACAAAGAACAGCGGGATTGGGAGGACTCTCTCTTGAATAGGTGAGAGCAATTTTATTCTCACAGCATGCCCTTTATATAGGGCCAAACTACATAAACAGGAAATGTCTTAATGTTAGCCACAGCAGGAAATAGGTTAATGTTCGTGACTTTCTCAACAAGATTACCATAGCACTAACATGCATGTTATTAATGATTTGAAGTAAAACCACTAACATTTGTGTTTTCTAAAAACTCTAATAAGTAAATTTATGATCAAGGCAGGCCACATCCGGACTATGCAGACTAGAGGTCACACTAACTGATTTCTAGTAAATCAACACTTTCAGGTGCAAACATCAAAGAAGGAAGTACTGATCAAGCTCTTGTTGGAGCCAGGCCAGGAACACAAGGACCTTGTCAAGCTTGTGTTTTTTAAGACATAAGGACCTTGTCAGCTTATGCCTTTTGTCTCCTTCATCTCCTCCTTTTCTTTTTCTTTTAAGCTCAGTTTGTGGATCTCTATTCTGAGTTCTCGGATGGCCCATCCTCCTGCTTGAACGCAGACTGGAAAACAAAACAGTAAAACCAAAATTAAAATTCCAAGTGCTATCATAGAATATATAGTAGACCACAAACTATGACTAGATACCAAATACTTTTAGCCAAAGCACTAGAGGGCAGCAAAGAAGACCCAGAGGTGGCAATTCATTCCTACAATATCCTGGTGCAGTTGGGCAACATCCAAAGAAATATTATTTGCATACCATGTCCCAAGCAAATGATTTTTAACCAAGTCCCAGTCCCATTCAGAGTCATTGTATGACTTTGAAGTAACACAGATTCGTTGAAACTTGGCATGACATCTTAATGACACTTGGGTTTTTAAAACTGTTAATTGGTCTCCAATGACTAGCACTGTCTCCTCAAGGGCATTCACGTCAGTGGCTTCCTGATGGGATAGGGCTGGCAGGTGACCACAGCCATCATAGCCAGGAACAGGGTAGCAGGATCGGAAGCATTCCCACCATGCTCCTGCACTAGATGTTCAGCTTGGGAGGTCAGTGCCTTCAGTTGCCCCCACACTGGGGTCCTGCTCCTCGTTGTATCACCCTGGAGTGAGGGGTCCGTTGAACCGGCACCGTTCCCAGTGGGACGATGGTCATCTTTCTGAATGGGGGAATCAGTGTCCCCACCTGCACGTGGGAATGGGGGACTGGAATAGGGGCGGATGAGCCAGGCTGGGAGCCATCAGGAACCTTCCACATTCCCAGGAAAAATACAACATTACCTCATCCCCAAATGAGTACAGGATCAGGCCCCTGCCACAACCCTGTCATTGGATCTTTCCAGTGAACCAAAGCCTCTGCCTTAGGTGACAGGCACCAGAAATGTTCTGCTGCTGACACTCCATCATGGTCTAAATTGAAAAAATTGATAATTAATAAAGCACGTTCTAACAGAGTATGTGGGGAAGAATGTCCATATTCCCATTTTTAAATTTTTGCAATTGCACCTTCAACATTCTGTTAACCCTTTCAACAATACCTTGTCCTTGAGGATTGTAGGGAATTTGGTGGAATGGGAAATCTGAAAAGTGGCACAAAAGTTAGCAAAAGCCTTGCCAGTATAGGCAGGGCCATTGTCAGTCTTAATAGATTTAGGAATACCCATGACAGTAAAAGCTGCAAAGCAATGAACTATCATATAACGAGCAGCCTCACCTGAACGAGCTGAGGCAAAAAGAAAACCAGAACAGGTGTCCACTGTAACATGAACATAAGCCAACTTCCCAAAAGCAGGGATGTGTGTCACATCCATTTGCCAGAGGTGTCCCGGCAAGAGGACTCTAGGATTCACACCTGTGGAAGGATGGTACTGAAACTTTGGGCAAACAGAACAATCCTTAACTATCTGACATACGGCTTCCCTGGAAAGTGCAAATTGGCAACGCAAGCCCTGAGCATTCTGATGATGAAGGCGTGAAAAGCAGCGGCAGTCGTGGAAGCAGCGGATAACAATGGGAAAGCAAAAAAGCGTGTTGCCGCGTCGGCCAAAGCAAAGACCCTGGCAGTGCAGAATGAGCATGAATATGTGTAACATAAAGGGGGGCGGTACGAGCATGAATTTGTGTCTGAATTTCCTGTAAAAGTGAAAGTACTTCATGAGAAGAAGAAACAGTGACAGGCAAACTAGCAGTTTCCAAATGAGACAAAACAATGGTAATATAATGACTATCTGTAAACAAATTAAAACGTATGTTAGGGAGTTGGAGAAAAACTTGGCAGACCACAAACAACTCCACTTGTTGAGCAGAGTCGTAGCCTGTTTGGAAGTGGGAAACAATACCATCAATGACAGCGGTTGCTGTTCCTGAGGAAGATCCATCAGTGAAAACCAATTTCGCATCCTGTAAAGGTTGAATGCTTTCTCTCTTCAACTTTTAGCAGTACTTACTCCCCTGGGATGTCTGAGTTTTCCATGGTCCAGGAAGTTCCTAGGGAAACAAGCTTATGAACTGTGATTAAAATTTGTCCCAAATAGACAACATATTTCCTTATGAGCATTTGTGTTTGTGGCCCCATTTCCTTCAGAGGTGTAGGAAAAGGCCTACTGTTAAACAATTTCAAAGTTTTAATGAGCCCCATTTCAGGGACTGACTTGGATCCCGAGCGATGCAATACCAAATACCTATGTTCAGTTTACTTGTGTCTTAAAGGATTTCTAGTGATTATTACGCTGAACCACAAATTGAAAGATTGTACTGTTCTAGTCCTACATCTGATGGAGTTTTTTTTGGATTTGCCAAGGGGTGGGGTAGGCTGCCACTTGGCCTGCAGTAGAATATAATTTTTAAAATGTTTGAACACCTTTTAAAACCTATCTATAGGAAATTTATTTATGTCTAGCCTGTGCTAGCTACCCTGCCTCAATTATTTATTCTTTAGAGATTTTTTATATCCCATAATCATATGGGGTTCTGAGGGGTGAAGGTCCATTTTCTGTAGCTTCTTCAGAGCTGACAGTGGACGTTGTCCTGCCTAGCCAGAGATCAAAAATCTCACCCTGTCTGACTTGAGACGTCCAGATCTGTTTCAGCAGTGGCATTATTTGTAGGCACTGACTGGCATCCTTGCATGACCATTAGTTGGGTATGAAATTGCTGGATTCTGGCTTAATAAAAGGAATAAATGAGGGAAACCCCTTTTTCAAGAAGTAGAACAATTAAGTGAAGCCAGGTATACATTTTGACAATTTTAGATGGTGACTGATCACCTTTTTTACAAAAACAACAAGGCCTGAAGTTATTAGCATAACTTAAGTGATAAACTTTAATTTCTGTGGCTTTATTACAAGTACCAGCTTTTGGAGTTTTTAATGTATTTCTGGACTATAGTGGTACAGGTTATTTTAGATTATAATTTGAACCAGGCATTCAAGTGAATTTTATATAAAATTTGAAGAGAAATTCGAAAATGTCTGGAGACTTGCATCCAGAAAAGACTTTATTATGTCTATGTCTAAATTGCTTATAGAATTTCTTTCATATTTTTTTCCCATAAACTTTTTACATACCATTTTTTGACATGTTTGAATCTTCTATTTTTGTTCTATGTATTTTTTTTAACTAAAACCTTATTTGTACACCAACAATGCCTTTATATTTTCCTTTGTTTTTTGTTTTTCTTTTTTTTTTTACCCTTTTATAGATAACCATTTACAGTCATAATTTGAGTTAACCTTTTAGTAACCTTTTATTAGAGATTAGGTGAAACATTTAACTTTTGGAACACCTTTAACTCCCACTAGAGAGCACGTGTCAGGAGAAAGAGGTTCAGTATGAGCACAAGGGCTAAAAACTTAGCCTCAGTATTAATCAAGAAATTAATCTGGACCCCAACCACATTCATACAGACCCAAGGATTCTCTGGGGTCTGCAGAGCGCTGGACTGGGCCATGCACTGGACTGGGCCGTGGCCCTCCTGGCCTCCTGGGCTCCTTTAGTCAATGACCACCCTC
Organism: Tarsius wallacei; assembly: GCA_963574415.1. Classification (NCBI taxonomy): domain Eukaryota; kingdom Metazoa; phylum Chordata; class Mammalia; order Primates; family Tarsiidae; genus Tarsius; species Tarsius wallacei. The sequence continues at coordinate 14,368 of CAUYQG010193761.1, forward strand.
ACTGAGCTAGGTGTTCCCCCCCTTTGGGAGAGGCCACACCATCTCTTTCAGTGGCCTTTTAGTCACGTCCTGGGGCTTAGACCATCAAGAACAATTGTGCTTTAAATGTCCAGATTGACCACATTCATAGCAGCTGATACCATACCCCTTAACAGATTTATTCTTATCGGGTTTCTTTCGGGTGGCTAGAGCTTTGCCATTAGTGGCAACTGCCAATAGATTTGTTTACTTTTTGTTCCACTGGTGCTCATTCTGGAGTCCTGCTCTCTCTTTTTTTGTTGTTTGCTTTGTTGTATTTTGTTTTTTGTTTGTTTCAGGACTTTTCAAAGATGCCTACAAAATGACCTGGTACAAAACCCTCTTAGAGTGAACAGACCCATAGATGTAAAATGATCTGTTCCTACTTATTTCTAATTATGAACAGGCAAAATTGTCAAAAACTCTTATGAATTACTCAACAGTAACCTCAGTTGTAAGATGTGGACAATTAAGTGAGAGTGATCAGGTCTCACTCTATGCACCACAGAGTGTGCCTAGTATTTTACCTGTCCCTTAGGTGAAGTATCAAACTTAGCAAGGTGACTTAATCAGGTGGAAATGCCCCATTAAGTCCTGCAAAGTATTCAGTATTTAAAGCTTTAGCAGTCTTGTAAGAGGTGTGCTAGTCAGGCATAGCCAAAAAAAAGCAAGCAGGAGTGTTTCTAGCATTACATTTTAAAGTAGGGACTTAGCATATATTATACACCTCTAGGAGACTCCCCAACAGTTTTACAGGGACAAACAGTTGATTACAATCTTAGGCAAGGCCTAAACTTTTAGAAACAGACTTACTTTCAACTAGCTGGTTTCTAGCATTTGAAAATAAGAACAGTCTATTCAGTCCCTTAGTTGCCAGAGACTGATTACAAAATTATTTTCTTCAAGGTTAGCGTCAACTTGCACTGAGTTAACAAAAGGCTAAGTAGCATATAAGAGACAGTTCTATGTTTCTTTCCAGGTGGATTAGAATGAACTCCTTCAGAATCCATGAAGGTGAATGCAGGCTAAGGAAAGGAAGTCTCGGGAAAGAATTCAAGATAACCGGTAGCACTTCACACACACAGTAGGCAAATTTCCCACTTACTTGACAACAAAAGACAGGAATTTTAACAGTGTCAACGGGTTTGGAGAAATACCACACAAATAAGGGGAGACAGCAACATTTAAGAAACCACAAAATGACATAAAGAAACATGCACTAGTCAAGTTTTAAAATACGACATCTCATTAAACAAAGCATAATAACCCAACCAGCTTTTTAGCAGATTCAAAACGACAGGCACACACAAATAAGAGAATGAAGGGTATGGAAAACATGTGTTTTGTCCCCATCTAGCCTTCAGCATAGATTTCAACATCTGCACAAAGAAAGTGCCTTCCTTAGAATGTAAGTGTCCCATGTTTTACTCCCAATGATTATTACTATGCCCTCAGTACTTACTCAATGAATCACAATGCTGCACAAGAAAAACCAGCCTCCACGAGGGTTCCTCTCCAGCCAATGCCATCCCCAGTACTCAGGTCCCTGTTTGGGCACCACTTGCAGAGGTCCAACCTCCGGAGAGCAGGGCCTGAGGTGGGGGGAGGGAATGAGAAAAGAAAGACAAAGAACAGCAGGATTGGGAGGACTCTCTCCTGAATAGGTGAGAGCAATTTTATTCTCACAGCATGCCCCTTATATAGGGCCAAACTACATAAACAGGAAACGTCTTAATGTTAGCCACAGCAGGAAATAGGTTAACGTTCGTGACTTTCTCAGTAAGATTACCATAGCACTAACGTGCATGTTATTAATGATTTAAAGTAAAACCACTAACATTTGTGTTTTCTAAAAACTCTAATAAGTAAAATTATAATCAAAGCTGGTCACATCCGGACTACGCAGACTAGAGGTCACATTAACTGATTTCTAGTAAATCAACAA
>CAUYQG010193764.1:0-16185 GCA_963574415.1 Tarsius wallacei
CTGGAACTACAGGTGTGTGCCACCACACCCAGCTAATTTTTTGATTTATTGTAGAGATGAGGTCTCCCCAAGTTACCCAGGCTGGCTTTCTAATATCTTATTCATCAAAACAGGTATCTATCCTGATTGGATTTTTGTTGACACTATAGTTTCTGAACTGAAATGTGTCCAATTTTTTTAGTATTTTTACTGTTTAGAAGAAACTAATTAAATACTGAAGTGAAGAAATAGGATAGACAATGTTTTCAAGAAAATCATTAAATTTATCAGTTACATATTTGCATATTCTTTTGACACCTTCCCATTTTGAGGTAGATCAACTCTGAATAAAATAGCACAGTAATTCTTTCTAAGGAGATAAAGAGTAGAGTTAGAGAGGAAAGGACTTTTCATCTTCAAGTAGTCTAACCTGATATATCAATGTTCAAAATATTCAACAAAATAATCCAACTACTGAATTGTATGTCCATATCTGTTAAAAATAAAATTAGTAAAATATCATGTTTGAAATAGCAAAATGGAATTATTATTTAGTGATATACAATTTCCCATCCTTCATTACAACAGTTGTGCTTTTTTTTCTTTTTCAAAAGTAGTGTGAGGGCAAACATAAATTTTTAAAAAAGGAGAAATGACTCTATAAATTTGCTTCAATTGTGTCATATACATGGAGAAATAAAAAATAAGTTCAGAGATTACTATATTCAACATAAAACAAGATCACAGGCTTTGCATGTGAAGATTTTTATTCTCAATATGATAAACGCTTATCAAGCTACTACTTTATTTTTTAACCCCAATGATTATGAGTTAGTTTTAAGACAAAAGAAGAAAATACCTAACCAGTATTTCTCAAATGTCAACAACATAAAAGATAAAGGAAGATTTGAAGTTGTTCCACATTGGAGAATATTAAAAACACATGACAAACATGACAATTGAATTTAATTTTTGATAAAAGTAAGAAAAGGAGATGGTTTGTAAGTCTCAAACATTTCAAAATGAAGAAGTTATAAAATACATAAAAATAAAGTGTAGACAATTTTTACAAATGTACTGTTACAAAAGGATTACAAACAATGGAAAACTATTTCAACACCGTATTTTCAGTCTACTAAAATACAATTGGCCCTGGAGAACTGAAAGAGTTAGATGCACAGACTCCTTCATGGTTGGAAATTCACATAAAACTTTTGACTCCCTAAAGATTTAAGCACTAATATTCTACTGTTGGCCAAAAGCCTTACCAATAACATACAGAATCAATTAACACACATTTTGCATATTTTATGTGTTATAGTACTACTGTAGCCTTGCAATAAATTGAGCTAGAATAAAAATTATTATTTTTTTTAAAAAAGATAAAAATATGTGCACCATTCATGATCTTCATACCTGTCTTGCCAAATGAGTAGGCTGAGGAGGAAGAGGAGAAGGGATTTGTCTTGTCAGGAATGACAGAGGCAAAAGAAAATCCACACTTAAGTGGACCCATGCAGTTCTAACCTGTGCTATTCAAGACTTTAATGTACCATTTTATTGATGCTAAAAAAAGACATAATGAATTAAGTCATGATTTTGTGAAGCAAATTCAGAGAATGTAAAAGATGGTTCAGTTGATTTAAAACAAAGAGAAGTTTGGGATGACCTTTTGATTCTGAAGTTTTTAATCAGATTTTTGAGAAAATATTAAGCTACTATTTGAATGTTTTATATGATACAGGGCCCCTTATTTCATGGATGAGTACACTGAAATCTAGAAAATATAATATAAGCAGTGCCATAAATACACCATCTTCCCAAATACTGCATCTCTTGTTCTATATTCCTACTCTTTTATTGTAGTACTTAATAAGACTATATCTATAATACAAATGCACCAATTGAAGGCTGAAACAAGCAAAAGGCTATGTTTAGAAAAACCTGAGAACAACTGTTGCTTCCTGGTTTGCCTCTATTTCTCCTGCTGTCGCTTTGTGTATAAAAAAGAAAATTTGTAATACGGAAAACATTTTAGTGACCTTTTCCTTAGAGAGATGATTCTGAGACAGAGAATATATAGAATTCAGAGTCTTAGGATAAATTGGCCAAAAGAGATCTTTTCAATAGCTCATGACAACATGGGAATGTGAAATTAGAAAAAAAAAGACAAAAAATGTTGCTTATTATTCAGCAAAATTGGGCAGAATACTGCATATTGGATGTCTGTGAATAAAATGTGGAAGAAAAAAGAAATGTCAATCCAAGGTTTACTAATTTCATTGTCTTCCTTGGCTACATATTTACTGCATGATTAGCCTAAGTTATAATTTTGAAAGAACAGATTAAAAACAAAAGACCAAACTCTCTTCTACTTCCATGAACCTTAACCAAAATTTCTTATCAGATAGAAAGATTCTATGGCAAAAAAAGTCCCGGTGTCACTTCTTTCTCCAGATAATCTGTTTATACAAATTTTGCATAACATTCAGAATCTCTTATAGGTTTCAACTTATTATTTCATTTTATTTATTTATCTATTTATTTTTATTTGGAGTCTCACTCAGTCATCCAAGCTGAAGTGCAGTGTCACACTCTCAGCCTCCCCAACATTGACCTACTGGGCTCTGGGGATCCTTCCACCCCAGCCTTCCAAGTAGCCAGTACTACAGGCATACACTACCATGCTTGGCTAATTTTTGATTTATTGTAGAGACAAGTTCCCTCCAAGTTTACTGGGCTGGTCTTGAACACATGAGCTCAGGCAATTCACTCGCCTTGGCATCCCAAAATGCTGGGATTACAGGCTGAACCACTGAGCCTGAACTCAACTTATTATTTTATCTTCCCTGATTTTAATTGAAATTATTTTAGTAAACATAAACAAAACATAAAAATGATCATTTTTACAGTATCTATTGATTTAGTTATCTATTGTGCTACTTTTATTTATCACTTTTTACTTCATATTTTATTTTTTCACCTTAGAAACTGAGAAAATAATAATTCAGATAATTTTTTTGTCTGAGATAAGAAGGCATAATGACTTGTACAAACTGCATCACTTTATATAAATTATTTTATAACCTATATGAAAATTATCATTTTATGTAATCATATAAAATTGTTACTTCTGTTAAATCAAGGGAAGTTTAAGGTGATTTTTTTTCTTAAATCTACTAATAAATGTAAACATCAAGTTAGTTCAAGATAACTTCCTAGAATTTTGCAGTGATCATTATTTTACTGTGTGAGAATACTCTTGAAGTCAAATAAATAATAGGAAACTTTCATAAGCAGTTGACAAAGATCTACCTTTATTTTGATTGATAGATAATATGAATTGAGAAAAAGTATGTCCAAGTTTGACATCTCAAAGTAATACATATTTAACTCAAGCTTAGATGACAATTAGGAAAAACTACTCCAAGATTATATTTTGTGCTAATGAACACTAGGAAAATTTAGAAAGTACCTGACTTTATTTCACTAGTCTTTATCAAGTTGGAATCAGGAACAATTATTGAGTGTGAGTGTGTGGACATAGAGAAAGTTTTGAGGGGAATTTTGACACATCTGAACAAAATGGTTCAATGGGAAAAAATCCAAAGGGTAATGTCAATAGCTCAACTATTTTTTGGGATATCATGGCTTTGTAGTCACTCAGTCTCCATACCTGTAGTGACCTTTCTACACAATTCTAGTTTATGTATAGAAAATAAGATTCTGTATTTTAATATCAATATGAGAGGTTTGTCTGTAAGGGTAGATTAGAAGAAAAAAGATAACAGAAAAACTAATGATAGAACAGTTTAAATTATAACCTTAGGCTACAAGCCTAAAGAGGCAGTAAATACTGTTATTGAGCATGTGAGAAACCTTAAATGATAAGAGCTGAGGTGAGAGAGAAGGATTTTTCAATTTAAGATTCTCATGGAGAGGAGCATAGGGTGGTTATATAATTGATAGTGAGAATAATTTAAAAGTAGATAAAAGGGAATGTGGATAAAATTTGTAAAGAGTGAAAAATAATCAAGATTAGTCAGTCTAATTTTGGAGATATCTCCTTTTCCTTGACAATGAAAATTTCTTAGATTTTTGAGTATTTAGGCTGAAAAAGGGGAGACTTTACTTTTTTATTTTAAAGGTGTGGCATACAATTCAGGACTAGGTATACAAATATGCATTGTGCAGGTACCCTTGTTGATGAGGTATGTCCCCCCAACAATTTCTCACTACTGCCAGTCAAAGGGAGATTTTCAATGGAACAAGAAGGAAATAAAAAATATTCCAACCAGAGGCAAAAATTTGAAAATGACTGTCTTCAAAAGAAGAATTTAATAGAGAAAGCTGAAACAGAAACATCCTGGACAGAAATACAAATATTCCCAGAAACAAATGAAAACAAAGACAACTCTAATCAGACTCTCTGGGATGCCAAGAAATCAGCACTAAGAGGAAGATTTATAGCATTGTATGCCCAAGTCAAGAACACTGAAAGAGCACAAATAGATAGCCTAATGCTATACTTAAAGGAGATGAAAAGGCAAAATTATCTAAATCATAACCTCAGCAGAAGAATCCAGATCACCAAGATAAAATCAGAGTTGCAAGGCACAGAAGACAAAAATATCATAGAAAGGAATAACAAGACCAGAAATGGGCTCTTTGAAAGGAGAAATAAAATTGACAGTCTCCTGTACACATTAACTTTAAAAAGGAGAGAGAAAGCCCAGATAAACACAATTAGAAATGCAACAGGTGAAGTCACAACTGACTCTGAAGAAATTCAAAAGATTACCAGAGATTGTTACAGAAATCTTGAGGCAAATAAACTAGAAAACCCTACAGGAAATAGCACACTTTCTGACATTACAAGTTTGAAAGAAGAAGAAATTGAAACTCTAAACATACCAATAACAATCCAGGAAAGTGACTAAGTCATAAAAAACTTACCTATCAAAAAAGCCCTAAACTGAAAGCCTTCTCAGCTGAACTCTACAAGGAGGAACTGATACCAAACTTACTGAAAGTATTACAGACAATTGAGAAGGATGGATTGCTCCACAACTCATTTTATGAAGCCAACATCATACAGATACCTAAACCTGGGAATGACCCAACAAGAAAAGAGAATTACAGACCAATCTCCTTGATGTACATAGATGCAAAAATTCTAAACAAGATTTTAGCAAATAGGATCCAACAACACAGTTCAAAGATCATCCACCATAACCAACAGGGCTTCATTCCTGGAATGCAGGGCTGGTTCAACATTCACAAGACTATAAACATAATTCAGCACATCAACAGATATAAAAGCAAGGACCACATGATTATATCATTAGATGCAGAAAAAGTATTTGACAAGATCCAGCATCTCGTCTTGATAAAAACTCTAGAGCACCTAGGCAGAGAAAGAACTTTCTTCAAAACAGTAAGAGCCATCTACGATAAACCCACAGCCAACATTTTGCTCAAATGGCAGGAACTGGAAGCATTCCTTCTGAGAACGGAACTAGACAAGGATGCCCATTCTCAACCCTCCTGTTCAACATACTATTGGAAGTCCTAGCCAGAGCAATAAGACAAGAGAATAAAATCAGGGATATACAAATAGGAAGAAGGGAAGTCAAGCTATCCCTCTTTGCAGACAACATGATTCTATATCATGACACCCTAGGGTTTCTGCCAAAAGCCTTCTCATACTGACAATCAACTGTGGTAAAGTCTCGGGGTACAAAATCAATGTGCAAAAGATAGTTGCATTTCTATACACCAGCAACAAGCAAATAGAGTGCCAAGTAAAAAGCGCAATTCCATTCACAATAGCAACAACAACAAAAAATGATATGTCTTGGCATCTACCTAACTGGAAGAGTGAAAGACCTTTACAGTGAGAACTACAAAACGCTGCTCAAAGAAATCAAGGATGACACAAACAAATGGAGAAAACATTCCAGGGTCATGGATTAGAAGAATCAATATTGTCAAGATGCTCATCCTACCCAAGGTAGTTCTACAGATTCAATGCAATATCCATCAAATAACCAACATCATGTTTCTCAGACCTGGAAACAACAACACAGAATTCATCTGGAAACAAAAAAGAGCACAAATAGCAAAACAATCCTCAGCAAAATAAACAATGTGGAAGGTATCACACTTCCAGACTTTGAGCTTTACTACAAGGCTACAGTAACCAAAACAGCCTGGTACTGGTACAAGGATAGTCACATAAACCAATGGAATGGGACAGAAATTCTGGAAGCGGAAACTCAATCTCTCCACAAAACCACCAATAACAATCACTGAGGAAATGAGACCATATTAGCAAATGAGACCATATTAGCAAAACTGGCTGACTACATGCAGAAGAATGAAACAGGACCCTTACCTGTCACCACACACAGAAATCAACACTAAATGAATCAAAGATCTAAATGTAAAACCTTAAACTATAAGAATCCTAGAAGAAAATGTAGGAAACGAACTTATGCACATTGGAGTAGGCAAACCATTCTTGACCAAATCCTCAAAAATGAATGCCATACATAGAAGCTAAGATAGATAAGTGGGACCTCATCAAACTTAAAAACTTTTGCACAGCAAAAGAAAACATCAAGAAAGTGGAGAGACAATCCATAGAATGAGAAAAAAAAGTGTTGATTATGTGTCTGACAGAGGTCTAACATCCAGGATCTACAAGAAACTTAAACAAACTGATAGGAAAAAAACAAGCAACCCTATTAAAAAGTGGGCAAACAACATGAATAGACACTTTTCTAAAGAATATATACAGGCAGCCAACAGATACATGAAAAAATGCTTAACCTCACTAATCATCAGAGAAATGTAAATTAAAATCAAAATGAGATACCACCTAACTCCAGTAAGGATGGCCATCATTAATTTAAAAACAACAACAAAACAACAGATGCTGGTGCAGGTGCAGAGAAAAGGGAATGATGCTACGCTGTTGGTGGGAACGCAAGTTATTTCAACTTTTATGGAAAGCACTGTGGCAATTCCTAAATAGAACTAGCAATTGACCCTCCTTTGACCCAGCAATCCCCTGTCTAGGAATATACCAGGAGAAACATAAATTACCTGCACATGCATTTTCATAGCTGCACTATCCACAATAGCAAAAATATGAAGCCAACCCTATTGTCCATAACAAATGGACTGGATAAAGAAAAAGTGGTACATACACACGATGGATTATTTCACAGCCACAAAGAAGAACAAAATCCTGTACTTCACAGCAAATTGGTTGGAGTTGAAGACCATTATACTTACTGATCTATCGCAGAAACAAAGAACTGAATACCACATACTCATATGTGAGACAAGAACATTAGTCGCACTAACAAAAAAGAGAGATTCGCAGTCTCTGGACACTGCCAAGGGAGGAAGGGGGAAGAGACTTCAACAACACAAAGGACACGTGACCCCAAACCAGGGGAAGTGAGGACCAGTAGGAGGTCCAAACTTCACCTGCACAAAGCCTACTTGTGTACCTTATCCTAACTTATACCCCACATCTCTGTAATAAAATAAAATAAAAATGCAAAAAAGACATTAACAGGTGAACTCCAGTAAAAATAAGAAAAACTAGTGAATTGAAAACAGGCTACTTGAAAACACACAGGTGAGGCGGGGGAAAAAGGATGAGGAAAAATAAAGAAAACTTAATGGTTCTAGGGCATACCATCAAGAGAGCACTACTTCGTGTTTCCAGAATCCACAGGGGACCAGAGAATAGAAATGGAATTAGCATGCTTCACTAAAAATAGAGAAAATATTTTCCAAACCTGGAGAAAGGTACAAATATTCAGGTACAGTGAGCTAAAAGGTCACTTGAAGTTTCTACCTAAATAAGAAAACCCCAAGACACATTACAATCAACCACTCCAAGGTCAAAGACAAAGAAAGTTTCCTAAAAGCAGCAAGAGGAAAGCAGCAAATAACACATAAGGGAAGTTCAACACACCTCCTAGGAGACTTCTCAGCAGAAACACTACAAGCCAGAAGAGAGAGGGTGATATACTCAGTGTGCTGAAAAACTAAAAAAATCAAAGGTTTGGGAGACAACAGAGATGTGGCCCTCACCATTGGACAGAGTGGATCTATGCCATGCTAGTAAATCAGAAGTCACTGGAAAACAAAAAGATAGGGCCAAACATACTGTCAAGGTCATAAGAAATAATGAGATGGCTACAGCGAGACACTAAAAAATGTGTCACAATGCCCTTAACCCGGCAAAGAAAAAACACATGAAAAATGACTTCTCTTAACACACTAAAAATTAATAGACGGATTTGGGCAGAAATGTTGTCCTTGAATTTTGGGCCCAGGGGCATAGACACCAGTAGACTACATATATTTGAGGTTGTATCAGCTCAAGCAGAATGGCAGTAGAATTCCCAGTAAAGCTCTCAGTCTAGTGCCTTGTGCTTTTGAGAGGAGAGGGGCCCAAGCATATGTTTGGGCATGAACCATGAGGTGCCCAGGCAGAGCCAGATCGCTGGGAGTTCCTCCTCCCTGCAGGCCCTGGACCTGTTTACCTGTAGGCGAGACCGGTGGTTCCAGGGACAACGCAGCTGGGAAAAGGAGGGGGTAGCAGGGAAGTAGAGTAGAAAGAGGGTCAGTAGCTGAGTCTCCATCAGAGTTTATCTAAGTGGTAAAGAAAGAACTTTACTTGAGATGCTGTTAGCAATTTTCTCTCTTGCTGCCTAGCAGGATTCTGCCTGTGGCTCTTTCTTCCATTTCTTTTTGTATCTAACTTCTCAAAACTCAGCCTGTGAACTCCAGCCTTCACTCAATTCTTGGCTGGCAACAAGGTTACTGCTACTTAGCCCTACATCACTTTGGTTCCTAATTTCCCGAGGATAGGTGGATTCTGGGAAGTCCCTGGGAAGGGAGAGGAACATTCATTAACAATCCCTGCCAGTCAAGACTGTAGACAAGCAGACTTTCTTGTCTACAGTCTACGAAGGACCTGAACCCAGTCTCACCCCCAGGTCCTCCAACTCTTGCCATGTCTCTAACTTTCTGCATTCTTTTCATTCTATTAGGGAAGATGAGAGAAAACAGAAAAGGTAAAGGGTGGATTTGACTCCCTTACTCAGAGACCTCTACCCCTACATTCTTACCTGGTAGTCAGAAACTCAGTACCAGAAGGAATTGTGTTTCCATAGCAACCGCAAACCAAAGATGCTGGTTGACCTGGCCACAGAATGACCATTAAAGAGTGGGAAATAGAATGCACTAGGTCCAAGAATGCAGAGGCATTGAAACAGTCACTGTTCTCCTTAGAAATAGGGGAGCAGGGACTAGGGGAAGAGAATGGACCAGCATCAAAGACCACAGGATAATTACCTCAGGACAGAGTCTATCACTCTAGGTTTTTGTTTTTTTTGTTTTTTTTTTTCTCTTTTGGTCCTGGTTTTTTATGTAATGGAAGGCCTTCTTATTGATTCTGATGAAGAAAGCAAAAGCAAGCATTTGGCTTCCTTCGTGGAATGGATAAAATGACCAGAGGGTTCCAAGTTGTCTGGAAAATATTACACTTGTCTTAAAGAGGCAAGGTCAATAATCATGACTTGAGGGGAAAGTTTCATTGACTCAAGCTACCATTTCATAGAATGAAAATAGAGAAATAGAGAAAACCATCACGTTGTTGTTAGTTGAAAACACACTCATATTCCTGGTTGAGTAAACATGAATGGTGGAAAAATAATGCCATACCAATGAGAAAAGGCTGCCAAAATGTAGACAGATTAGAATTGTCTGTGTAGTGATGACAATATAAAAATTGCCACAAAGAGAGAAAGAAGCAGAGAAGAAACAGCTTGCCTGTGTCCCTGATAAATGATCTGATGCTGAGTAAATGGTCACAGTTGAAGACATGGGGGAAAACCTTAAACTCCTGTTTATTTAGTAATTATGTAAGGCACTGTGCAAGATGCAAACAAAAAAAATCAAACACGGCCACCGAATTACGGGTCAGATTGACGACCTTAAGGTCAGAACTGAAGAAATAGAGAGCCACTTTGGAATTGTGACTACTTGCCTAAAGAGCAATAAGTTCTTAAGGAAAAAAACATAGTGAGTAGTTTGGGCCTGTTAGACTATTAAAAATTAAATTTCAGTGATGTGGCACATATAGAGTAGAGGCTGATGTGTGAAATAGTGTTTATGGAGATCTTCGGTGTGACAGGTAGAATGAGATATGTGACCATGCTCAAGAAAAGCCATTGATGATAATTTTGTCTTCACTTGAGCACCGTGATCTGGACAGCCAAATTATGTTCCTTTTTGGGTTTTTTTTTTTTTTTTGAGTTGGAGTCTCACTCTGTTGCCCAGGCTGGAGTGCAATGGCATGCTCATGGCCACCCCAGCATCGACCTGATGGCTCAGGCGATCCTTCTGCCTTGGCCTTCCAAGTAGCCAGAACTACAGGCATGCTACCATGCTAATTTTTTTATTTATTGTAGAGATGAGTTCTCGCCATGTTGCTGGTCTCGAACCCTTGGGCTCAGGCAATTCTCTTGCCTCAACCTCCCAAAATGCTGGGATTACAGGCTTGAGCCACCACATCCAGCCCAAATTATCTTCTTATGCAACATTTACTTGTGCAGCCAGTGTATGCTACAGCTCATAGTGGTGCTCTTAATCATTTTTCCATAGAATGGGTACGGTATTCACTTGGGACCCACATGCATCCAAGTTATCTGCATGGCTTTGCTGACTGTGCATGGAAAGTTGCAATTTAAAGCTTCAGCATTTTTCCGGATTACCTCCATGTGCTGTTCAGCACTCATTGTCCAAACTTCTCCACTCACTCTGACTGTGGAAATTGGCCTTTATGGACTTTATCCACACTCTCACTTACCCTTTGATTTCTACTTGGGCTGAGCCAATTGGAAGGTCCCAACGGGAAGAGTGACGGTGGGAGAGAGTACTTTCAATGTGTTGAGACCCTGCGCATACTGTCAGCTACAATTTGACCTCAGTTGTGTCAGGTTTATCCCAAAATACTTCTTAACTTTTAGATGCTATTATAAATAGTCAGACCCCTGGATAGTTAACTTCTAGCCAATCAATTAACACCCCATCCCAGAAAGTACCTCAAAAGAAATCATAGAACTAAATGCAAAACATAAAACTCATAAAATCCTGAGGAGAAACTCCTAGAGATGTGACCTATCTGTTTGGCAAAGTTTGCCAAAACACAAACAGTAAAAGAACCACAGCGATTTATTCAATTTTAAAGCTTCTGTCCATAAGACACTGTGAAGAACATGCAAAGACAGTTCATGCACTGAGAGAAAATCATTGCAAGGCATATATTGCAGGATGCATTGTGTCTATAGTATAGAAAGAACTCTCAAAAACATGATAATTCAATTAATCTAGAAAAAATCAGAGTAAGATAGTGGAGTAGGTCTCTTCAGTACTCATACTCCCGAGGAAACATCCATTGGAACAAACATTCACACCTGGAATTACCTTCAGAAGATCTAAGAATATCAGAACAGAAAGGTGAGGATGTGAAGCCCCTTTGGACTGCAAAGAGGAGTCAAACCGGGGTAGGACTGTCAGGAGACGGGTTCCCAGTGAATGTGATACTGTGACTTCCTGCCAGTCATTACACTACCATATGTGGAATGTCTCCCTGGATTCACACTTTCTACACTGGACAAGGTCAGCTAGAGGCAGACATCTGGCTTCACCAGCAGCCAGGGTCCCTGCCTAGAGGATGCACTCCTTTATCAGCCCACTGGGAGCAACACCAATACCAATGGGGCTGAACCACCTGAGACCAACTAGGACAAAGCGAGGGTTTGACGCTAGCAGCAGCCAGCACACACAAGTTGGCTGTGGCTCCCCGTCCTTGCCAGAGAAGATACGATACCAGTAAGAGAAGTTGTACCTAGTTGCCATGCCATGGGAAGTATGTTCCAGATCTTTACCAGATGGGTGAAACTGACCAGCTCTTCCATGCAGCCTGGGTGACCCCCACACATCTCTCATAGGCTCATCCATCCAGTTCAGACATTGCATCAATGTTGGAGACTCATGTAACCTAGGCATAAGGCACGTGCTAGTGCTGAAATGAAAAACAACAGTTAGTCTACTTGGAATGTCTTGGCAAGCCTACTGAATAATGGCCACAAGCAAACTCAGACTACCAAGCCTGGAATCAATACTTAATTTGTCAGTGTGTGGGGAGTATGACACTTGTACAAAACATAGAAAATAACCTCATACTCCCATAATATGCATGAGTATGATACCTACATTATAAATGCAATAGAAAAAAAAAGCAGTCCAGAAAACATGGCCTCACACAATGGACAAAACAAGATGTCAGGGATTGACCTGAAAGTCATACAGATGAACAGTCTGGCCAACAAAGAACTCAAAATGGTTGCTTTAAGGAAACTCAGTAAACATCAAGAAAACACAGAGAAAAAATTGAGAAACTCTTCAGACACTCCTCACAGTCTAAACAATTGAAAGAGAAAATCATCAAACAGAAATTCTGGAGCAAAAAAGTACAATCAGTGAAAGAAAAAATGCAAGAGAGGGGATCAACAGCTCAAGACTTCAGCAGAAAAGAAAGTCAGCGAGTTGAAAGCCAGACTATCCAAAACCACACAGGTGAAAGGAGGAAACAGAATGAGGAAGGAGAAAGACAATGAAAGGGTTCTATGGATCACCATCAAAAGAATACTTCTCTGTGCTTCTGGCATCAACAAAAGACTAAAGAATAGAAGAGGAGTAGCAAATACCTAAAACATAGAGATGATAAAAAAAACTTTCCAAACCTGGGGAAATGTCTATGAGCCCCCTTTGACCTCCATCCAGCTTTACCTGGATGCCCAGGTCACCTATAAAATTCTACCCAAATAAGAAAACCCCAAGACACATTACAATCTAACTCTCCAAGGTCAAAGACAAAGAAAGGATCTGAAGGAGGCAATTGGAAAGCAGTAAATAACACACAGAGAAAGTGAAACACACCTCCGAAGAGACTTCTAAGCAAAAACACTACAGGCCAGGAGACTGGTGTTGATATACTCAGCATGCTGAAAGACAAAAAATCAAAGTCATGGGAAGCAACAGAGATGTGGCTCTCACCATTGGACAGAGTAGATTTGTGTCATGTAAGTGAGTCAGAAGTCACTGAAAATAAAAAGATATAACCAAGAACAATGTCAAGTTTTTAAAGGATAACAAGAGAGCTGCACTGAAGAAAAAAGAAACATGTCACCATCCCCTAAACTCAGAGAAAAGAGAGAGAGAGAAAAGAAAAATGAAAACATGGAAAATGACTTCTCCAAACACATTAAAAATAAATAGGCTGATTTGGGTATAAATGTTGATCTTGAGTTTTGAAACCTAGGGCACAGACACCAGTAGATTGCATACATTTGCGATTGTACCAGTTCATGAATAGCGCGAGTAGAAATCCCAGAGCTCTCAGTCTAGTGCCTTGTGCTTTCAAGATGGGTGCCAGGCACATTGTTGGAGGTGAACAATGTGGTGCTCAGGCAGAGCCAGAACACTGGGAGTTCCTCCCTCCTGCAATCACCACACCTCCTTACCTGTAGGCAGGACAGGTGACACCGAAGTAACTGGAGTTGGGAAAGGGCTGGAGGCAGCAGAGAAGTAGGATGGAGAGGGGGTCGGTAGTTGAGTCTCCACTCAGAGTTTATCTAAGGGAGAACCTTCTCAAGATCCTGTTAGTTCTCTCTCCTTCGGCCTATCAGGATTCTGGCTATGGTTCTTTTTTATGTCTTTTTATTTCTAATTTCCCAAAACCATGCCTGTGAAGTCAAGTCATCACCCAACAATTCCTGGTTGGCAAAAAAACGACTGCTACTTGGTGCTACATCACTTTCTTTCCCACTTTCCTGAGTATAGGCATACTCTGGGAGGTCCCTGGGAGGGAAGAGAAGTATTCATTAGCGGTTCCTGCCAGCTAAGCACAAGGAAACTTTCTTATCTACAGGCACCCTATGACATGCATCCAGCTTTATCCTCTCTCAGCCCACTCTCACCCTTGTCATTCCTCTAAAGTTTTGCATTCTTGTCATTCTCTTGGTGAGGATGAGAAGGCAACATGAGCCTATAGAGAAGACAGAGATTGAGATGGGACTCCCTTACTCAGAAACTTCCACTGCCACATCTTTAACTGGTAGTCCAAAACTGACACTGCCACATCTTTAACTGGCAGTCCATGGAGTCCTTTCAGTAGCAGAAAGGACTCCAAGCCCATGTCAACCCCAAACAAAAGATGCTGGTTGGTCTGACCACAGAATTACCATTAAAGAGTGGGAGATAGCCGGGCTCGGTGGCTCAGCCCGTAATCCTGCGCTTTGGGAGGGCGAGGTGAGTGGATTGCCTGAGCCCGTGGGTTCGAGACCTGCCTGGGCAACTTGGCGAGACCTCATCTCTACAATAAATCAAAAATTTAGCCGGGTGTGATAGCGCATGCCTGTAGTTCCGGCTACTTGGAAAGCTGAGGCGGAAGGATCGCCGGAGCCCAGCAGGTCGAGGCTGCAGTGGCCGGGAGCGGCCACTGCCCTCCAGTCTGAACAACAGAGTGAGATTCCAACTCAAAAAAAAAAAAAAAAGAGTGGGAGATAGTATGCACTTGGTCCAAGACTGCAGAGGCTGGGAAACAGTTCACTGTTCTCCTTAGAAATCAGGAAGGGATGCTGGGGGAGGAGAATGGACCTGGACCAGAGACTCCAGGATAATCCCTTCAGGTCAGAGTCTATCTTACTGGTTTTGTATCTTGGTCCTAGCTTTTACATAATGGAGGGCCTTCTTCTTATTGATTCTGATGAAGAAGACAATAGGAACCTTTTGGCTTTTCTTTTTTTCTTTTTTGGTTTGTCAAAAATGACCAGAGGGCTCCAAGTTTTATGAACGATATTAAATTTAAACAAAATAGGCTGGGGAAATAGTAATTGACTCAATCATAGGATTGAGAGGAAACCATCACATCATTGTCAGTTACAAACACGCCCATATTCCTAGCTGAGTAAGCATGAAGGGTGAATAAAATACCATAGTTAATAAGAGGAAGCATTAAAAATGTAAATGAAACTACCAAATATAGAAATGTTTGTAGATATGACAATATACAAACAATCACAAAGCGAGAAAGAAGCAGACAGAGAAAGAGCAGTTTGCTGTGTGCTTTGGTACACAAGCTGATGCTGAGAGAATGGTCACAGCTGAAGGCATGGGGGGAGAAACTCCTGTTTATTTAGTAATTCAGCAAAGCACTGTGCAAGACTGCTTCCCTAAGGAGTGATAGCCTCTTGAAGTAAATAATATATTAAGTAGTTTGGGGCAAACTAGAAGTTTTAAAAAATAAAGCCCATTTATTTGGCAGATACAGGATAGTAGCTGAAGTGTGAAGTAGTGTTGCTCAATATCTTCTATGTGACAGGTGTAATGGATGTGTGATTGTGTTCAGAAAACCACTTACACTCATGATAAAGTGCCTTGTGCTTTACAGCTGTGGACTAGTCTTTAGATGTGAACAGGGGAGGGGGGGTGTCAAGGTAGGGTCAGATTTCTAAGGATTCTTCCTTTTTGCAAGCCTGAGATCTTCTCATCTGTAGGCATGATCTTGTTTTTAGGATCACCACAGTTGGGAAAGGGTTGGGGGCAGTGGTGACCTGAGATGGGGAGGGAATTGGTTCTTGTGTCTCTACTATGAAGAGTATTAGTAAATAAAGTCAATTGATGTGGCCCATATATGGCATTGCTGAGTTTTGAAAATTGTATTAAATTGAGATCCTCTGTGTGACAGATGCAGTGAGATTGCATAATAATGGTATTGAAAATTCGCTTACAATAATTTTGCACCTATCCCGTTGTTACATATGCAACCTTATACTTAAGATTATGCAGAAACCAATCTGAAAAGGCTACATGCTGGATGATAATTCCAACTATATGACATTCTGGAAAAAGGAAAACTGCAGAGACAGTAAGAAGACCAGTAGTTTCTAGGGGTTGTGGGGAGGGAAAGCAGAGCAGAGGATTTCTAGGACAGTGAAAATACTCTGTGTGATATTCTAATGGTGGATATGTATGTCAAAACCCATAGAATGTACAACACCAAGAGTGAACTTTAACGTAAACTTTGGACTTTGGGTGATAATGATGTGT
>CAUYQG010193770.1:0-21236 GCA_963574415.1 Tarsius wallacei
GTGGATTGCCTGAGCCCGCGGGTTCGAGACCCGCTTGGGCAACTTGGTGAGACCTCATCTCTACAATAAACAAAAAATTAGCCCAGCATGGTAGCGCGTGCCTGTAATTCCGGCTACTCGGAAGGCTGAGGCGGAAGGATCCCTGGAGCCCAGCAGGTCGAGGCTGCGGTGGCCGGGAGCGGCCACCGCACTCCAGTCTGGGTGATAGAGTAAGCCTCCAACTCAAAAAAAAAAAAAAAAAAAAAAAAATATGGCATCTGATAGGATGCAGTGGAAGAATGCAGCATCACTTACATGGGATTCTGGGAAAAAGTGATTGGAACCAAGTCCAATCCTGAGGAAGCATTAAACAAAACCACTTTGTTGAGAGTAACTTAAGGGAGGTTATTCGTCAAGCAAGACTGGGAGTTAAATGCAGCAACGCTTTCTATGAAGAAAAACACACGTAATGAAGAGTAATAAATATTCCGCCTTTTCCCATTGTCTCCTCTGATTTTCCTTTGATGCTTTGTTACCTTTAGATCTGGACAGTCTTCCTTTCTTAGAGTTAAACCCGATACCTAATGTATTCATCTTTCTCTCTCTGGAATCTATTGTTATTGCATTTTATTATCCTGTGTCGTGAGTTAATAAATGCTCTCCTGTCAAACTAAGCATGCAGATTGATGTGTGTGCAATGATCATTTCTCAGGAGACCAGAGAAATTTTGATCGGATTCAATAGCACCTGACAAATATCTAGCAGGTCTAAGTCAGACTCTATTGAGAGCAGAAGTTCAGGGATGTATCTCTTGCTAGACAGAAAGCAAGGAAACTAGCTGAGTGGATATGGTGCAGATTTCTCAAAGAATAACAAAGAACAAGTCATCCTCATTAGCTGGAATAGAATGAGATTTAAAAGATAATGCCTTAGCACTGACTCTCTAATTTAACATTGCAAATTATCATTGACAGGCTTGATAACAATGAATTCACCAGACCTCATTGCCTGAGATTTTGATTCAGGAGTATGGTTTGAGACTCAGAGAAGTTTCATTATTATCAAGCTCTTGGAAGATTCTTTTCCACATTTAATTAGAGAACCAAACCTAGCAGTTATCTTGAAAAGCGTATCCTGCTGTTGCTAGTATTGACAAATGCTGTTGTTAATATGAATAACTTGCCTGGTCTTTGTAATTTCTCAAACAATCCCCGATCTTCTTCAGTTTCCACTCAATTATTCTTCTTCCTCACCAGAACAAACAAAAGAGCTGGGTGTACAAAGCATAGACCATACTCTGGAAAGCACTGTATTATAGGACTAAAGAGTGTCTAAACATATGGTGCACTTTAGATCTTCGCACAGTAGAAAAGCTATTCGCTGTATGCAGTTCAAAAGTGGTTTCTGACAGATGTTTATGTGAGTTCAAGTGCATACTTCTCTGCCTGACCCTGTCTTGGAATACCCTCTCTTTCTCTGGCATCTAGTCTCAGGAAATTCGTCTCTGAGAACGCCCTGCTTTCCAAATCTCACTTGCCTTCTCCTTTTCACTTATTTTCTACTACACCATTAGCAGACCAAATTTATTTAGTTCACTGTTTTACAAAACGAGATGCCTTCTTCACCTTTCAGATACCCTCAAGTTATATGTCAAACTAAAAGGAC
The DNA here is from genome assembly GCA_963574415.1 of Tarsius wallacei. Classification (NCBI taxonomy): domain Eukaryota; kingdom Metazoa; phylum Chordata; class Mammalia; order Primates; family Tarsiidae; genus Tarsius; species Tarsius wallacei. The sequence goes on from CAUYQG010193770.1 coordinate 1,645, forward strand.
CACTAATGTACTCATGTGTTTGTTTTACGTTGTTGTGTAACAAGTTGCACAAAGCTAGTCTAAAACAACACACATTTATTATTTTGCAGTTCTGTGGCTCAGAAATGGTGCACGATGTAGCTGGGTCTTCTGCACAGGTTCTCATAAGGCAGAAATCATGATGTTGACTCAGACATCCTTACATGTAAGCTCAACTAGGGAAAGATCAACTTCCAAGCTCCCTTAAATCATTAGAACATGGATTTCTTGCCACTGTATGACTGAGGTTTCTACAATCTTGTTTTGATGACTGCAGTCTGCTCTCAGCTCTCAAAAACTTCCCATAGACTCTAGCCACATAGGTATCTCTTCTATACTTTGAAATTCTCTAATGTATTCAGTCTCTGGTTGCTAGATCCTTTTTACAAAAGGATCACCCGATTTGATCAAGCCCACTGGAATTTAAGGGAAGGACGTTATATAGGACAATCTTAACAGCATCCAATAATCTCTAGGATTATCTAAGAATTCTGTCACAACCATTAATAGATAAAAATTTCAGAATCTTTTTTCTAATTTGTAGGTTATTCAATTTTGCATGCAATTCAACATTTAAACACTTTACTGTCTATTGTGTATAATCAGAAAAACAGTCAACCATGGCAATTTGAGCAGTGAATTATATTCTAAATAAATTTTCTTTACTTAGGGCTAGTATTATTCTAGATATTAATATCTGTGCTCACAGAAATAAAAAAAGTGACTGATAAAAATGTCTTTCTTTAACTTAGCTAAAATAATATGGGAAAATTGATGCCAGACATTGGCCTTCCTGTTACTTGTATAATTAATAGTAAAGTAGCTAACTTAAAATGGCTACTTGTTTTGGCCAGGCATTGTGCTAATGCATATATTCTTTTATTCAATCTTACATGAATCATATTAAATTTACTATTACTGTCCCTAGTTTATAGATCATGGAGCTTAAGCTAAGACATATAGTGAATATATAATTCAGGTCTTTTCTTTTTCTTTCATTTTTAATTTTAAAAATGTGGGGTACAATTTAGGATTAGGTATACAAGTGGGTCTTTCCTAAGAAACATTCCTCTTTAAAAAAATAGATATGTCTAACTCATAATGAATTGTGTTTCTATCCACACTTTTGTTTTTCCTTTCTGTTCTTGATCTTTCTAGATTATTTGTTAAAGAAATTAAGAGTGATTATTTTCTTACTGTGCCTTTATATCTGTTTTTAAATGGATTATAATATCAGTGCTAGCAATGTACATTAGAAGATAAGCTTTCTAAAAGAATAAAGATATTATTTTTTTCCTAAAACACAATAACATAGTCAATATAACACAAGGAATTCACAGCATGTTGCCACCTTACAATTTTCAGAAAAATGTTTAAAACCAGATGAATTAGTCATGTTTTACTAAATTGCCACATTAAATTTTGTATGTATATAATTAACTAGACATAAGTAATTTTCAAAATTAAACAGTTTAATTATTCTTCCATAGGTGTGTAGTATTAATGTAAAAAGATACTTTTAAAAATATAAATATGCATATTTATGCAAAAATGTTTCTCAGGCTATGTATCAACCAAGTAAACAGTACTTTATTCTACATATAAGAAATTTTTATTTTGCTTCATTGAACAAAAACATATTGATGGAAAATTTAATGAAAAATACTTTGTACTTAATGTCGGTATAGAAAGCTTTATATGAGTTAATTCCCACAGAAAAAAATAAAAATGAGTCAATATTTATGAATATGAACACCATTAATACTTCTGTTAAAAAAAATGTTGATCATACTCAGTGATTTATTACAGAAACAAAGAACAGAGTACCATATGTTCTCACTCAAAAGCAGACTTTGAACAATTATAATACTATAAGAAAGGGATTGACAGTAGTGGGAAACTGTCAGGGGAGGGGGGTGGGATTGGCAGTTGAGGGAAACTGCTAGGGGAGGGAGGGGCATACCTCATCAACAAGGGCACCTACACATAATCAACGTTTGTATACCTAACCCTGAATTGTACTCCACATCTTTATAATAAAAATAAATAAAATAAAATGCAAAAAATCATATATAAACTTACACAAGATTTTCATTTCAACATTGCCAACATCAGTAAAGGAGATTATATAAAAAGTCTTGGCTAAATTTTTTTTCTATAATAAATACAACTAATAGAAATTCCAAAGATTTCAGTAATAGTTTATTAAACAAAATTTTGTATTAAAATAGTAAATATCAATTAAAAGTATACAAGATATTAACCATATAGTTTCTTGATTTGGAGATTCAATTTTAAAGTGGGAAACTTAATCCATTTACATCCAAGGTTAGTATTGACAGATAGTGGCTTACTTCTTTCATTTTGTTAGTTGTTTTCTAGTGTTGATATGTAATGACTGACTTCCTTCATTTTGTTAATTGTTTCTTGGTTGTTTTGTATCTCTTTAGTTTCTTTCTTCCTCTGTTATTGTTTATCACTGTGGTTTGGCGGTTTTCTGGTATTAATAAGATTTGATTATATTCTCTTTCTCATTTGTGTATCTGCTTTACCAGTAAGTTTTATAATTTTTCATGTGTTTGTGATGGTGATTATTGTCTTTTCACCCTCAGATTCAGGCCTTTCTTGAGCATTTCTTGTGAGGATGACCTAGTGGTGATGAATTCTGCTTTTTGCATGTCTGAAAAAGACTTTGTTTTCCCCTCACTTCTGAATGATAGCTTTGTTTGATATGGAATTCTTTTACTGGCAAATTTTTTTCAGTATTTTGAATATATTACTATTCCCTCCTGGCCTGTAGGGTTTCTCTTGAAACCTAGGTACAGCATTACAATTAAATAAAAGGAATAAGCTCTAGTGCTCAACCGCAGAGTAGAATTAATATAGTTAACAGTATTTTATCATTGATTTCAAAATTGCTAGAAGAGATTTGAAATGTTCCCAACACAAAAAAATGATAAATGTTTGAGGTGATAGATATCCTAATTACCTTGATCTAACCATTACACTACCATTAGTTTAGTGGCTTAAGAAAGCACAAATTGATTTTTTTTTTTTTTTGAGTCAGAGTCTCATTCAATCACCCAGTTTGTGGCAGGATCACGGCCACCACAGCCTCGACCTGCTGGGCTCTGGTGAACCCTCCGTCTCAGCCTTCCAAGTAGCTGGAACTACAGGCCTATATCACCATGCCTGGCGAATTGTTTTGATTTATTGTAGAGATGAAGTGTCACCAAGTTGCCCACGCTGGTCTCAAACTCCTTGGCTCAGGCAATCCTCTGGCTTCTGTCTCTCAAAGTCCTGGGATTACAGGCCTGAGCTACTATGCCTGGCCTTGATTTTACTATAATTTTGTGATTCAGAAGTTCAAAGTGCATCTCACTGAGCCAGAATCATGGTGTTGGCAAAGCTGCATTCTTTTCTGAAGATTTTAGGGGAGAGTCTATTCCCTTGCCCTTTCTTGGTTTTAGAGATTGAAAACTCCCCATGGTTTGTGACACAGAAACAGCAGGTTGAGTTCTCAAATTGCGTGATCCTAACCCTGTCTTCTGCTTTCCTTTTCCACATTTAAGGAACCCTGTGGTTACATTGGGCTCACCAAGAGAAGTTAGAACTGAATATTTATGCCCTCCAATATTCATATGCTGAATTCCTCACCCCACAGTGTGACTTGAAGATAGGTCCTTTGAGAAAGTTTATATATATATATATATTTATATATATATATTTTTTAATTTTATTTTAAAGTTGTGGGGTACAGTTAAGGGTTAGGTATACAAATATTCATTGTGCAGGTACCCTTGTTGATGAGGTGTGCCCCCCTTTCCCCAGACAGATATTGACTACCATTAATCCCACCTCCCTTCCCCTCCCTGCTCCCCTCCCATAGTTTCCCGCCACTGTCTATGCTTTTTTTACAGTATTACGGTAGTTGTTCAAGGTCCACTTATGAGTGAGAACATGTGATGCTCAGATCTTTGTTTCTGTGAAAGATCACTCAGTATTATAAACTCTAATTCCATCCAGGTTGCTGCGAAATTCATGTTTTTGTTCTTTTTTATGGCTGCGTAATATTCCATTGTGTATATGTACCACATTTTTTTAAATCTAGTCCTCTTTTGATGGACAGCATGGTTGGTTCCATGATCTTGCTATTGTGAACAATGCTGTGATAAACATATGTGTGTAGGTGTCTTTTTTATAAAGTGATTTGAGTTCTTCGGGGTATATTCCCAGTAGAGAATGTTTTTATTTAATATTACTTTTTTTTTAACTTTTAAATTTTTTTATTTTAAAGATGTGGGATACAATTCAGGATTAGGTATACAAATGTTCATTATGCAGCTACCCTTGGTGATGAGGTGTACCACCCCCCTCCCTGGCAGTTTCCCTCAGCAACCAATCCCATGTCCACTCCCCTGACAGTTTCCCACTACTGTCAATCCCTTTCTTACTGTGTTATGATAATTGTTCAAGGTCTGCTCATGAGTGAGAACATCTGGTACTCTGTTCTTTGTTTCTGTGATAGATTACTGAGTATGATAGACTCTAAGTCCATACAAGTTGCTGCAAAATCTGTATGTTTGTCCTTTATGGCTGCATAATATTCCATCGTGTATACGTGCCACATATTTTTTCTTCAGTGTAACTTCGATGAGCAGCATGGTTGGTTCCATGTTTTTGCCATCGTGAACAGAGCTACAAAAATCATGCATGTGCAGGTATCTTTTTTGAAGAATATTTGAGTTCCTCCAGGTATATTCCCAGTAGGGGGATTGCTGGGTCATATAGAAAGTCAATTTCTAGTCCTTTCAGAAATCGCCACACTGTCTTCCAAAAAGGTTGCCCTAGTTTGCATTCCTACCAGCAGTGTAGAAGCGTTCCTTTTTTTCTCTACATCCTTGCCAGCATCTGTTGTTTTTTTGTTTTATTAGTGATGGCCATTCTTACTGGGGTTAGGTGGTATTTCGATGTGGTTTTGATTTGCATTTCTCTGATGATCAGTGAGGCCGAGTACTTTTCCATGTGTCTGTTGGCTGCCACATCTGTTTACAATTAATGAACCAATATTGATAAGCTATTTTTGACTAGAGTCCATATTTTATTCACATTTCATTTGTGTGGTAGGCAGAATAGCTGACCCTATTTTAGTCTTGTCAGGTTTTGACAGAAAAATGCCACTGACTGGGTGACCTCAACAAGAGATATTTATGTACCTGCATTGGAGTCCATGAAAGCAGTGCCAGTGAATTCAATATCTGATGACAGCCCTCTTCCTGATTTAAAGATGGCCACCTCCTCACTGTGTCTTCACATGGACCTTCCCAGGTGTATGTACGCAGAGAGAGGAAAAGCTAGCTGGCTTCTACTCTCATAAGGATGCTAAGTCTATCAGATCAGGGTCCTACATTTACAGCCTCATGTAGCTTTAAAAACTTTCTCAGACACCCTTATGGGGATTGGAACTGGCAACCAATTCCTGATCAAAACTCCAGGTGCCCATGTCATAAGGGATAAGATAGAAAAGTGGGACCTCATCAAACTGACAAACTTCTGCAGAGCAAAAGAAACGATCAAGGGAGAGACAGTCCACAGAATGGGAAAAAGTATTTGTCAACTGTATATCTGACAAAGTCCTAACAATGAGTATCTACAAGGAACTGAAACCTGCTGAAAGAAAAAAAGCAAACAGCCCCATTAAAAAGCAGGCAAAAGACATGAATAGACACGTATCAAAAGAAGATGGAGTACCTTACAAATGCAAGATATTAATAATAGGGGAATTTAGGTGTTGGTAACAGAAAATCTGTGTACTTGAAGATATCTCTCTAAATCTAAAACCATTTTAAAATTAATAGTGTATTTCATTGTTTTAGAAAGACTGCATCAAGATTTTTTTACATGAAAATGTAAGAAAAAATCTTACTTTTGTTTTACCAAGTTAAATGTCATTTTTTAACTTGTATTGTTCAAGAGCAGAGTAAAGATTAAGAAGGGTGGTTACAAACCAGAGTTATTTAAAGAACTGCCAAGGCGGTGAAGATATAAAAATGGGACCATAAAGAACTAATTGGAGTAATTGGAATTTTTTAGTATGGAAGAAAATGAAAAAAACAAACATCCTGACCATTAGACCTGGCATATCATTTGAAAGAACCACTTTTTGTAACACTAAATTCCATTTGTAAGAAAGAGTGCATAGACAGGAGATTCTTCAAATGGAGTGTATTAAATGAACATTTGAATATTCTGCCTTCTTTGTTGAAACTTAGCATTATTTTTGTATCTAAAGTGTGACAGGAAAAGAAGACCTATAATAGCCACCAGATTTTAGAAAACAATGAATCTTAAAGAAATAGATTTGCATGCCTATATTATACTTCATTACAAAATAAGAGAAATGAATTTTAGGCTTCACTACAACGTGTCGCTCTAAATTACATCTAGGTAAACGCAAACATCTTTCTGTGATGTAAACAAAATCTTTTATGAAGGACTTATCAGAGCATAATATTTAATATTCATTAGAGACATGAACATTTTGAGGTTTCGCTTCTTCTCTGTTCTCAGAGGTAGTAATTAAAGTGTAAAAGATGAATAATTCTAGTTTGCATTTTCACAACGTAGAAACTGTCATATGTGTTCTTATTAAGGATTTGTGTGAAATTTGTAAAATAATAATAATACCATCTTACTTTTTTTGGATAATAAATAATTGGGATTGACATGCTGTCTCTCTCTCTCTCTCTCTCTCTCTCACTCTCTCAACACAGAGAAGGATAACAAAGTATAAGTCCCAGAGAATGTTATCCATGGTGGTTACTTTTTTTTCTTAGATGGACATTAGGAGGGTTCCAATGTCAAACTCTAAAGGGGAAACTGAGATGAAGAAACCCGACCAAGAAAAGTGGGAATAGTATTGGAGAACTTGAGCAAAGGCAGAAGTCAGAATAACAATCTAATAGCCCTGAATTGTTGCAAAAGCCTAGGAAAGAATTAAATTAGATCAGAGGACCATGCTGCCAGAACCATTGGTCACGCCTTCACAGTATTCTAGCACAAAGAAGCATACCTAGTAGGAATCTAGCACAAATAGGTCACCAAGAAAACAAATTTTGTCTATCAGTAAAACAAGGCATTATAATCATAATAAAGTTACACTTATCTATCATTAGAGATATAATCGGCAGGTAGCTTAATTTGAGAATGGAGGCATAAAAGAGACAATACAGAAAAGATAATCTGTGAATAAATATTTCCATGTTTGAATTTTTGCACCTAGAAAATAGGAAACAACAAAAATATCACAGAGAAATACTTGAAAAAAACTAGATTCTTCCTAGCCATGCACAAAACTGTATTTGTCATCTTTATTATTTCAGTAGTAAATCCTCCAAAGTACTTCTGGTCTCATGAAGCTCTTCTTTGCTTCTACCAGAAATATTCAGATACATTTATTTGAAATTAAATTACAGATGGCTACAATAAATTATTAAAATGACATTTATTATGAAGGAATTTATGTTTTATTTTTCCAAATCAAAAAATTAAATAAAGAAATAGGCCATGTGTAAAAAAATTATAATGAGTAGTGTTTTATCTTTATCACTAAAATAATGCTTCCTCTTCTTGTTCCATTAAATGAGTCACACTATCTATTATTTATTTTGCATTTAAACATATGCAAATCCTCAATGAAGTCTTGAATGAGAGAATGTGACAAAGTTACTTTTGCATAAGCCTGGGTTAATTCAGTCTAAAAGGAGAAACCAAAAAAATGAAAAAGAAATTTATTTATAAAAAAAATTGCGTATTTACTTTTACATGTTTAAACTCCAGTCAACTTCAGAGCACTCTCTGTTTGATGCAATACACCTACTGAGATGCTTTTTCCATTACTCAAAACAGTTTTGCACTCATTGATTTGGATGTCTTTTAGTGCTTCTGGAGGTTTTTGTTTCACCTCTTCCACATTGGCAAAACATTTCCCTTGGAGGACTTCTTTCATTCACGGAAACAAACAAACAAAAAAAGTCACTTGTGTTGAGATCAGAAGAATGGCAAAGGTGGGGCTTGGAAGTCATGCCGTTTTGATCAAAAACTGCTAAATGGTCAGCACAGGCCCGCATTGTGGCTAGTGTGTAGTCATGGGGGAAGAACCAGTCACCTATTTGTTACAACTCAGAATGTTTCTTCCACAAATTGTGACACAACCTTTTCAGAACTTCCAGATTAAACCTTAGGTTGACCGTTTATCTGGAGAAACAAATCTGAATGTGCTACAAGGAGCTTGCTCTCCAAAAGATAATTCCAGTTTTTTGGGGGTCCCCCTCAAATATGATTCTTACTCTTTTTCCCCCTTCTAATTCTTCTATCTGCCAATGTTACAATATACGTCTCCTCCAATCCTGCTTAGATAATTACCACTGCTTAAAGTCTTCCAAAGTGGAAAAAGTTGTTATTTCATGAGCTAGCTTATTTAATTAATCTAATATTACACATTGTCTTATGGTTTATATTTCATTTGGAAACTAAAAGCAGTGTATATAGGCTTTCCACACTCCATAAGTAACATAGAGAAGAATGGAGATTCAATTTGCATAAAAGGAGTAGTAAGAACTCTGAGTAATTAGTACTGCCATTCTACAAGCTTTTAAAAATATGATGATTGACTCAGAAAAGAAGAAGAAAAAACCATGTCTCTTGGTTTCAAACTTCAGAGTAGTTAGGGAATGGGAAGTCAACTGAAAAAAATGAAAGACTTCCTCATAGTGTTTTATTATAAAACTGTAACATTCAATCATCAAGTATATGGTAGTTTACTCAAGGCATGGTGTACCTGTCTCACTTCCTTTTCAGTATGCCATTTACTTTGGTTGGAAACTGTCATGATGGTCCAGAGACTTCATCTATGCTGTGCCACAAGTAGAGACAATGCTTGTTTGATGATCCCCTGTCTGTTGGGGAAAGACCCCCTAGGCAGAAAACATTCAGCATGCATTCTTCCCATGCATCTAATTAGTGATTTTTTTTGCTTTCGAGGGATTAGGAAGAGTGATCATGCTTAGACTTGATGTTGTTGTTGACACATATCATCAAATGAATGAACAGAAACTATTAGACAGCTGTTGGATGGCCTGTGGGGAATCAATTGAAACATTTATTTCTCTTGACATAATTTCTTGCATCTTCTCTGGAAAACAATAGTAATGCACTTGATAATTCTTTGTATTCACAGCGCCATGTTTATGTATTGTTTTAGTGGAGGAAACATTTTTTTCCCTTTCATAATGAGAAAGGAAATCACATCTGCTTTAATTTTTTCTAGAACACTTCAGAAAAAAGTATGTCCATTTTTCCCTTTTCTCTTTTCATGATTACCTTCCTCTTCTACAGAGTTTTGCTTGAAAAGCTGGGGAAATTCATGTTTTTAATGCACAACATTATTGATGACACCGTATCAATTTATTTGTTCAAAAGTATACAGTTAACAAAGGAAAATGAGAATTCATTCTTACAATAAATGTGTGTGCTGTGTTTATAATGCTTGTCTTTGTTCTGATTTACTTAGAATCCAGGGCACAGAAAAGGTAGGCATTGTTTGAAAACTCTGCAATCCAAACTAACAACCCACAGACACCTGGGGCAAAAGATTATGGTTGAAATATACATTAGACTTCTTAAGGCCTGGGAGTAAATGGCGAAAAAAAGGTCTTTAAAAAATTAGTACACTCAAAACTATCCATATATATGGGAGAATTTAAAAGAACATGTGCATGCCTAAGACAAAAACGCATGCTAAGAAAAAACCTGAGAAGACTCATTTTTACCTTGGGCCAATCCTTACTCAGATTACATTTTCTGGCTGTGTTGAGTATGTGGCTTGACATTGAGCCAAACTGCAAAGACTAACAGAAGTGTTTCTCTTTCTTTCTTTTTTGTTTATTTTTATTTTTTGTTGCTGTTTAGTCTTTAGGGTTCAAGGAAATCTGTTCAGACACTAGCTGAAAACAAAGTTAAATACAAGAGACTTCAATAATCATACCCAACAAAGAATACAATCTTCAAAAAAAAAGTTAACCAGGCGTGATGGTTCACACCTGTATTTCCAGTACTTTGGGGGGTAGAGGCAAAAGCCTAGGGGTTCAAGACCAGGCTGGGCAACTTGGTGAGACCTCATGTCTATAATAAATAAAAAAAATAGCTGGGTGTGGTGGTGTGTGCCTATAGTTCCAGCTACTTGGAAGGCTGAGGTGGATTGACTGAGTCCAGCAGGTCAAGGCTGCAGTGATTGTGAGCGTAACACTGCCCCCCCCCACCAAAAAAAAGTTTTGGAAACTCACTGCATGAATGAGTGACTACAGTCTTCAAAGACAAAACTAGCAAATCTTGAAAAAGGGGCAGAATCTAATACAGTTACTACACTATAAGATTTAAATATTCAGTCTTCAAAAAACAAATAAGACATATGGATAAACAACAAAATGTAGACTATTAAAGGGGAAAAATATTGACAGATATTATTCCTGATAAAGTTCAGACAACAGAGTCAAAACAAAAGACTTTAAAACAAAAGTTTGAAATAAGGACAAGAAACTAAAGGGAAATCTGAGCAAAAAACAAAGAAAATCAGAAAACAATCTACCAATAAAGAGATAAAAATTATTTTTTAAAAGAGAGACTAAGGAAAATTCTGAAGCTAAAAAAATAAAATGTATCATAAAAAAAATGTACTAAAGGGCCACAATAGCGAATATGAGCAAGAATAAGAAAGAATCAGAAAACCTGAAGATATGATAGTTAAAACTGTTGAATCTAGAAAGCTGGAGGAAAAAACATGATGAAAAGAGAATAAAGCCTAAGGGAACTGTCAAACACACCATCAAGCAGACCAACATACGCATCAGTGAGTACCAGTAGGAGAAAAGAAATATAGGAGCAAAAAGAACACTTTGAGTAAAAAAGGATGGAAATAGTTCATCCTTGATTGAAGACATGAATCTAAAAATTGAAAAAGTCCAATGAATTCCAAGTTTAAAAACTGCAGAAAGACTCACACTAACCCAGATTGTAATATTGTAATTCAACAGTTAAAAGCCAAAGACAAAGCATTGGAAGCAGTAAAATAAATGTAATTAATCATGTACAAAGTTTCAAAGTATGAACAATATCTAATTTCCCATCTGAAATCACGGATGCCACAAAGCAGTGGAACAACATTTTCAAAAGGCTGAAAGAAAAAAACTATAAAACAAGGAGTTTGCATCTGGCAAAACTGTACTTCAAAAATGAGAAGAAAGTTAAGACACTTGCAGAAAAACAGCTACTGGGTGTATTCATTACCATTAGACCTGCCCTACAAAAAATGATAGAGAAATCCCAAAGGACAAAATAGAGAAGGTAATAGGCGGTAACTCAAAGTTGTGTAAACAACTATTTCTAGTAATGATAAATCCACAGCCCATACACAATAGCTAATATAATTATATATATATATATATATATATATATATATATATTTTTTTTTGAGTTGGACTCTCACTCTGTCGCCCAGACTGGAGTGCAGTGGCCGCTCCCGGCCACCGCAGCCTCGACCTGCTGGACTCCGGCGATCCTTCCGCCTCAGCCTTCCGAGTAGCCGGAACCACAGGCGCGCGCTACCACGCCCGGCTAATTTTTTTGATTTATTGTAGAGATGAGGTCTCACCTGCCCAGGCGGGTCTCGAACCCGCGGGCTCAGGCAGTCCGCTCACCTCAGCCTCCCAAGGCGCAGGATTACAGGCTGAGCCACCAAGCCCGGCTTATAATTATATTTTTGGTCTTTAATTTGACTGTTTATTTTCTATAAGATTTAAAAAATAAATGCCTAAAATAATTATACATTGATATTATTGGGCATACAACCAATAAATATATAATTTGTGACAAGAACAACATAAAGAGGAATGGGGAGATAGACCTGAAAATGAGCAAGAGTTTGCATATGCTATCCAAGTTGTTTGTATCAATTTGAATAAGATTGTTATAAATTTAGCATGTTAAACATAATCCAAGTGATAACCACAAATAAAGTATCTTTAAAATATACAGAAAAGGAAATGAGAATGGAATCAAATATGTCACTACGAGAAAAAAAAACTAAACACAAAAGAAAGCAGTAATAGAAAAAAAGGATGAACAAAAAACTATTAGACACACAGAAAACAATAGCAAAATGGCAGAAATAAATCCTTCTTTTCCATTAGCTGTTTTACATGAAACTAGAGGAAGAAAAATTCTGCCAGTGGGCAGAACTTCAAGCAGTGCACCTGGCTGTTCATTTTGCTTGGAAGGAGAAATAGCCAGATTTGCAATTGTATACCAATTCATGTGCTTCTGCCAGTGATTTGTTTCACTTGTTAGAGACTTGGGAGAAACATGATTGAAAAATTGGTGACAAGGAAGTCTGAGGGGGAAAAAAAAGACTGTCATAAAAAAATTGAGCAGGAAGAAGTGTGTCAGTAAACTAGAGTATATGAAAATTGAAGTTATTAAATACCTCTCACCATTCTGAAAAAAAGTGAAAATATTTGTACCCTGTGTAAATGTTCATGAAAAGGTGAATTCTACAGAGGCAGATTTCAAAAAGTGTGTAAAAAGAATGACCCATTTCTGCAGATACAAGTCAGTCTTCTTTCCCAACCACTCTTGTCATTGTCTAAGAACAAGATGGCGGTGATGGCAAGAATGGAGGTTATGCATATGGTCAGAAACATAGACTTATACTCACAAGGCCACTCTGGTTACTGCCACTTCTGGGTGTTTAATTTCCCAGGAGCTGAGACCAGCACTGAGTCTCCAATATGACAACATTTCCCAGGGTGATCACCCCGCTACTTTACGGCAAATTGGTAACATTGGATCATTTTCATCATGGAGAGAAAACTATTTTGTGCTTATTGAAAAAAAATTCCAGATATAAATTTGCCTTTCCTGCAAACAATGCATACAACAAAGGTATCATTCATACCTTTGGGACTCATCCAACAACTTATTCACTGCCATGATATTCCATACAGCATTGCTCTGACCATGGAATTCCAATCACAGCAAATGCAGTGCAACAATGGGTTTATATTTATAAAGTTCACTGAAGTTGCCACGTCCCCATTATCCTGAAGCAGCTGATTTGATAGAACGTCTATTATTAAAAACCAAGTCACAGTACCAGCTAGATGGCAGTACCTTGCAAGGCTGGGGGAAGTTTCTCAAGAAGGTTATATATACGCTACATTAGCATCCAATACATCTCCCAGAGTCAGGATTTACAGTCCAGGATCCAAGAGGTGGAAATAAGAGTGGCATCGCTCATTATTACCTCTCATGTTCAACTAGCAAAATTTTTGCTTTATGTCCCTGTGCTGTTATACTCTCTTGGTCGAGAAGAGTATAGCATTCGAGCAGGTGACCGCCGTGGGCAACTCTTCCCTTCCCATCCCACTTCCCCTGGGGTTTCCTGGGCCGCCTCCAACACAGCAAGTTGCCCCCACATCCTGGGGGGTCAGGAGCCCCTTCCCGGGACACCAACTCAAGATGATGCAGTGAGAACTTCTCCACAGCTCAGTGGCCAGCATCCCAGGGGGAACCTTGATGTGTTCTGGAAACATCTAAAGCCACCACCTCTTGCTCCCTGCCTGCTGTGACCCTACTTTCCCACGCAAAGACAGTGGCACCTGTAATTGTGTGTTAATTGCCCCCCCCCAATGCAATGCTCCCCTGCAGTGAGTGTGAGGGAGGAAAGAGGGTGTGTGTTTAATGACTTTCTCATCTTGTGATCAGGCCAGATAGCTTTTTGAAGGAAGTCTGCCCAGAGCCTGGAATGTATAGAAAATTCTCCCTGCTTAAAGGCCCTCTCACCCACCCATCCATCACAGACACACTGTGGAATGAACCACAAGCGCATTGATTAGATGTATTTGCAAAAAAAATGAAGAGTATAACATTATCCAAAGGGAGGAATGCTTCCTTCAGGAGACACAACAATGATCTACAAGGGGGGACTCAAAGAAACTCATAATTTATTTTTAAAAATTGTGTACTTATTCTTACATGTTTAAACTTCAGTCACCTTCAAAGTGCCCAATGTTTGATGAACGATACCTATCAAGATGCTTTTTGCGCTGCCCAAAATAGTTTTTGAACTCATCAATTTTGATGCCTTTTAGTGTTTTTGTTGTGTTTTGTTTCACCTCTACCACACTGGCAAAATGTTTCCCCTTGAGGACTTTTTTTTTACACTGGGAAGAAAAAAATGTTGCTCACATGAGGTCGGGGGTGAATAGGAAGGGTGAGGTATGGGGGTCATGCATTTTTTGATCAAAAACTGTTGATCTTTCGGTGTGATATGAGTAGGTGTGCTCATAAATCACCCATTATGAAATGGACAAATGCAGTGAAAGAAACTCAAAAAAAAAAAGTAATAATTCACTGAAAGCCAGTGCACCCTCTCACAACAATGCTAGCTGGTACACTGATGTCAGTGGGCTCTTAGAGTACTTACCTAGCAGGGGAAGCATGTACTACAAGAAGTTCACCTTTCAAAAGATAACTTTTGGTTGAAAATGGCCCAAAGTTTCCAACTTGCCATAAAATAGCTGGGTGATCACCCTGGGAAATGTTGTCAACTTGGAGATCCAGAGGTGGTCTCAGCTCCTGGGAGATTAAACACAAAGCAGTAATTGTAACCAGAGTAGCCTTGTGAGTGTAAGTCAAATTGTTGAACACCAATGATTAATGTCAAAATGTCCACAGTAGTCAATAGATGGAAATTAAATGTCCATTAAACAATAAATTGATCAAAAAACTAATACATGCACATAATAGCTTATTATTTATCCATAAAAAGTAAATGAAGCAGTGATACATGCCAAAACATAAATGAACTTTAATAACATGTTTAGTAAAATAAGACACAAAAGGCCACTTATTTCATGATTCATTTATATGAGATGTCCAAATTAGATAAATCCTATCAAGATATAAAATAGATTAATGGTTTCCAGAGGTTGTGGGACTTGGGAATGAGAAATGATAGCTAATGGGTAATGTTTTTGCCTGAACTGATGGAAATATTTTTGAATTTATAGTCATGATTACGTAATTTCATGAATATATTTAAATCTTCAAATTATACACTTTAAAATGATAGATTTTATGGTTTGTGAACTTATTAAATTTTCTACTTTCATTTGATTCAATTTGAGAATGTGTTACTTTTCAGAAAATTAGTTATTTTGCCTTTTTATTTTTGGGCCAATTAAAATACATGTGTTTATATTTTTCATTGGATATAAAAATTTCTATTTTCTTTCTATGATCTACTTTGATAGGCATCACATACGGCTTATATTCGTCTATTTTTTCTTTTTCATCAGTGTCAATTTTATGGCAAGTTGGAAACTTTGGGCCATTTTCAGAGTACTTATTTTGGCTTAGATGATCATCTCTACTCATATTCATCACTAATTTTTGTCTGTTCCACTTATTGTATCTATGACTTTTTCCCCATTATTGTCATTGTGCTTTATCTTTAATTGGTCATTTCATATATTTCTTTTTAATATTTCAAATTTTGTTTTAAAATAAAGTATAATTTATTGTCTTAAATTTCCCACTAATGACTTATTTTTATTATAGTCCTGAACTCTACTGTTTACTCAGTATATTTTGCTGTCTTACTGTGTCACATTTTGACAAGAGAATGTTAAAATATCATGATTGTGAAGTTTCTAATTTCTTATAATTCTTTCAGTTTTTGCCTTATATACTGTTTGATAATTTATGACACCAGCTCCATTTTGGTTAGTGTTTTGTTTTTTTCTCTTTTAGTTTTAACTAAGTCTAAAATTCCTCAGCATCTGTATCATCCAACAAAATAAGACCAGTACTTTAATTACATTTTTTATCTCTTTTATGTTGCATGACACAGCTAGAATTTCATTTGTAGCTTTTTCCAAAGAGCAAACATAGATGTAATTATTTATTTTTATAACCAAAAGAAGATTAATTGTATCAAAATATTTTATCAATATCCAGGCTCTTTATTGCTTTTTGTATCTTCCTCTTCCTTTTTGTTCACATTTTTACTTGCTGAATTATGTCTTCTCTATTAACTTTAGGGAGGGCATCTGGATAGTAAACTGACACGGTTTATAAAGCTCTTTAATATATTACCTTGCTCTCAGATGTAAAATGATAGATTTTTGCTTAGTACTTTGAAAATATTTATAGCTTTAAAATAAAACATTGTTCCTCTACTCACAGTACTTCTGATGTCAAATGTGTGGATTTTCTGCAGCAAGCAATTCTCCAGCTACGTGTCTTATGATATAATTCACTTCTGACACTAACTACCTGAAGTTAGTACCAACCTCACAGGTTGAGAGCTCAGTTACATAAGACTGTTTCCACTTTAGAGGCCAACTGCATATAGTGGGTCTCCAGACTACCTACACTACAATCTAATTCAGCAGCAAATTGGGGGTTCCCTTCCTTAAGTCCAATAACTTGCTAAAGCAGCTTACAGAACTCAGGGAAATACTGGTTTATAATAAAGAACACCAATGAACAGCAAGATCGAGAGGTACATAGGACAAGGTCCAGAAGGGTCCTCATTTCAGGAGCTTCTGTTCTGGAGTTGGAATGAGTCACTGTGTTCACAAACCTGGAAGCTTTCCTAAATTTTTTGTTTAGGGTTTTATAGAGGTTCCATTACTTAAGTATGAATGATTAAATCATGGGACATTGGTGACTGCCTCAGTCTGTAGCCTCTCTGGTCTCCTAAATGTTGGAGAGTACAGCAGAAATTTCCAATTTTGCAATCATGCTTTGGTCTTTCTGGTAACCAGTCACCTAACTAATGCTGTCTAGGGACCCCAGGCACCAGTCATCTTATTAGCATACAGAAGACTTTCATTATTCTGGAGATTTCAAGAGTTTTAGAATTTCTTATGTCAAGGACCATGGACTAAGATCAAACACTGTAATGAAAAATGTTTCAATCACACTCAGGAAATTCCAAGAGTTTCAGGAGCTCTGTGTCAGAAACTGAGGGCAGAAACCATGTATGTGTTTCTTATTATGTCACAAGCTTTTAGTCAATTATTACTGCTAATGAGATACTGTTACTGTCAAAATAATTAACATTTTATTGTAGATAATTTGTCATTCTTTTGTCAGTTGTTATATTGTTTTTCTTTATGTATTTGGCATCTCCTGGTTTCTCTAAGTATTTTCATGAACTTTTATGTGCATAGCTTTGTGTTTCCTGTCTGGAACTTTATACTCTTTTATATGAAAACTCTTTTTGTTCTTTCTTTTAGTAAAATTCTCAGTCATGATTTTAAAGAGTTCATCTCCACCATGCTTCATAATATTTTTTGTTTTGTTTGTGTACAATTACACTTTGAGTTTTTTTCTGAAATTCAAAATTTTTAGCATCTTTTTAAAAAAGAAATCAACCTCCATAGTGGTATGTTGATTTGTAGATAAATTTCAAGTTTTTTTTTTCCAGATTTGAAAAGCAAACATTTATTAGAACTAATACATTTATTTATTTATTTATATTAATTTTAAAGATATCAGGAACAATTCAAGATTAGATATACAAGTGGACATTGCACAGGTAAAGATTGGGTCTCCCTTGGGTCCCCACTTTGCCAAGTTTGAGATCAGGTATGCTTATTGGTGTTGTGTGGCCCTGACCCAACCTGGCAGTATCCTGCTACTGCCAATCCCCTTGTTACCATATTATGGTAAACATTCAGGTTTATGAGTGAGAACATGTGGTAAGCTGTTCTTTGTTTCTGTGATAGATCACTGAGTATGATAGACTCTAAATCCATCCAAGTTTCTATGAAGTCCATATGTTTGTCCTTCATTATGCCTGTGTAATATTCCATCGTGTATATCTACCACCTTTTTTCAATCCAATCCAGTTTCAATGAGCAGCACGGTAGGGTCCATATTATTGCTACTGTGAATAGTGCTGCATTAAACATGCATCACAGATACCTTTTTTGTAGAATGATTTGAGTTCCTCCTGGTATATTCCCAGTAAGGGGATTGCTGGGTCATATGGAAGGTCAATGTTTATTTCTTTTAGAAATCGCCACACTATTTTTCAAAGAGGTTATGCTAGTTTGCATTCCCACCAGCAATGTAGAAGCTTTCCTTTTCTCCACATCCTCGCTAGAATCTGTTGTTGTTTGTTTTATTAACTATGGCTATTCTTACTGGGGTTAGATGGTATCTCAATGTGGTTTTGATTTGCATTTCTCTGATGATTAATGAGGCTTTTCACTTTTTCACGTGTCTGTTGGGCTGCCCATATATCTTCTTTTGAGAAATGTCTATTCATGTCTTTTGCCCACTTTGTAATGGGGCTGTTTGTTTTTTTTTCCTTTCGGCACATTTGAGTTCCTTGTAGATCCTGGATGTTAGAACTTATTCAGATATACAGTTGTCAATTTTTCCCCCTTCTGTGGGTTGTATTCCTGCTCACTTGATCATTTCTTTTGCTTAGCAGAAGTTTTTCAGTTTGATGAGGTCCCACTTGTCTTTCTTATCTCTTAGGGCGTGGGCACTTGGGGTTTTGTTCAGGAAATGGTTGCCTGTTCCAATTTCCATAAGGGTGTCTCCAGTATTTTCTAAGGTTCTTATAGTTTGAGGTTTTACCATTAGGTCTTTGATTCATTTAGAGTTGATTTTTGTGTATGGTGATAGGTGGGGGTCCTGCTTCAATCTTCTGCATGTGATCAGCCAGTTTTCTCAGAAACATTTACTGAATAGGTTCTCCTCGCCCCAGTGGTTGTTGGAGGCTTTGTTAAAGATGAATTGATTGAGAAATTGAGGTTTTGCTTCCAGAATTTCTATCCTGTTCTATTGGTCTATATGTCTGTTCTTGTATCAATACCAGGCTGTTTTAATTATTGTAGCCTTATAGTAAAGTTTAAAGTCTTCAAGTGAGATACTGCCTACTTTGTTTCTTTTGCTAAGGGTTGTTTTGGCCATTCATGGTGATTTACATTTCCAAATGAATTTCTGTTTTGTCATTTCCAGGTCTGAGAAGAATGATATTGGCAATTTAATGAATATTGCATTGAATCTGTAGATTGCCTTGGTAGGATGAATGTCTTATCAATATTGAATCTTCCTATCCATGAACATGGACTATTTTTCCAGTTGTTTGTGTCTTCTTGGATTTCTTTGAGCCGTGTTTTATAGTTTTCATTGTAAAGGTCTTTCACTTCTCTGTTTAGGAAGATGCTGAGGTATTTCATTTTTGTGTGTAGCTATTATGAATGGAAATGTGTTTTTTATTTTGTTCTCTGCCTGCTTGTTGTTGGTGTATAAGAATGCAACTGTTATTTGCACATTTATGTTGTACCCTGAGACTTTGCCAAAGTCCTTTACAGTGAAAGCAGGTTTTTGATAGACACTCTTGAGTTTTCGAGGTATAGGAACATATCATCAGCAAAGAGGGATAACTTAACTTCCTCTTTTCCTGTTTGGATACCCCTGATTTCCTTCTCTTA
>CAUYQG010193776.1:0-20067 GCA_963574415.1 Tarsius wallacei
TCATGCGAAGCTTCCCAACCAGTGTACAGTGCCTACGATGGCGTATAGATGTGCAGTTTGCAGATATTTTTTTGTGTTGGCATTTTAAATCATCTTTATAGCTTCAACATTTTACAACATTTAATTCCTAAAAAAAAAATCTAAATGATAACATTTAATTCCTCTCATCACTAAAGAATATTTATTAAAATTCTTTGAAGATCTTTGAAGAGTACATTAATATGAAAAATAATCAAATAACTGTCTGAAACACCTCTGGAAAAAAGTAGCTGAAGTGATAAGTCTCGCAGACGTCATTAAAGATAGAAGTTACCATTTATTGAATATTTACTATGTGTTAGGCACTAATACTAAGCATTATATTATGAAATATAATCATCCCTACTTTACATATGTGAAAATTATGATTCATATGGTTAAGCTGCTTGCTCTAGATCTCAGAGCTAGAAAATGGGGGTGGAGTTTGAATTCAGTTCTGTGTGAATCCAAAAGCAGGGTTCTCATCCGTTTTATCAGTGATCCCTAATCTTTGTCACACAATGGCACACACTGAAAAGGATAATATTTCTAAGGCTCACTGGGGTAAGCTGAAGGGGCTTGATGAAAAAAAGCCTTTATACTTTGAAATTATGAAATAGAAAATACAAAGCATTAGGGATAATATTAAATACTGAATTGGTGGTACAAATCTTCCAAATAATTTTTTTTTCAAATTACCAATTCAGGAAATTTACAAAGGGGATCACACCAAAAATGTTCAAATATCGCTTCAACTGTTGTAAAATGTTGAAGCTATAAAGATGATTTAAAATGCCAACACAAAAAAATATCTGCAAACTGCACATCTATACGCCATCGTAGGCACTGTACACTGGTTGGGAAGCTTCGCATGATATAATTGCCTTTCAGTAAAATATTTTAAAATCCTACTTAAAAAACAATGAAGTTTAAATATTGTAATTAAACACTAATTTGGCAATCAAGATCTTTCCAATATCATCTAAAGGAAATTCAAACCAAAGGTTATTAAAGAATTACAATATTGAACTCTCCCTTAATGAATCTAGCCCACACTAGCTTTTTAATTTGTAACATTCATTTTGATTTAATAATAACAGTAATAGCTAATATTCACTGAGCTAGTACAATAAACCAAGCTGTGTTCTGCTTTACTATCATATTTAATCCTCATAGCAATCCTATGAAGTACCTCTATTTTCTCCATTTTAAAGACAAGAAAAATGAGGCAGAGAGAAATTATAAATAACTTTCCCAAGGTTATAGCTGGTAAATGGGAATTAGGATTTGAAGCAGTATGACTTCAGCATCCATGTTGTTAAGCTGTATGCTAAACTATATCCCTAGAAGAAACAAAATATATTATGTGGCTGGAAAGACAAGGATAAGTAGATAGATAGATCTCAACTTAGACTAAGTTCAATAGTTTCATAGTGATGAAGTAATAATGATTTGTATGTACATCAAAGGAGATACGCTCCAGCAAAAAGAAAACTATCTGTACACTGCACTGGGTACATTTTACTTATAGAAATAGTACAAAAGGTAATTTTAATTTCATATGTAAATTATGATACAGCTCCAGCAAGAACATCTATCTCTGAAATCTATTTGAATTTGTGGATTTAATTTGCTCAAGAAATGTTAAAATCTTACTTAAAAAGCAATGAAGATGGTAAAAACTAAAAGCAAATGTTTTAGTACTTTGACTTTTATTCATTGCTTTTCAAGTTCCCTAAGTCACCAAATGTTTCATTTTGTTTTTAATTAAATTCACTATTTATAAAGTTCTTTCTAGACATTTGGACAAGTTCTGCCTGACAAATCCTGCCATTTGGAAGAAAGTCTCAGTCTACAACTGTATTACAATAGGCTAATGTCCTTGGGGATCTCTGATGGTCAATGTAAATCAAATCACTCACCGAAGATGAGAATACACCTTTAATTTCATAACCAATCAATCAATAAAGAAAATGCCAATGCCTTGAGTGTTGTGGTTTATATCAAACTTCTGAAAGGCCCTAAGGACTAATGTTCAACATTAGTTGGCTCAGGCTGGTTAAGAGTAAATATTTAAGGAGCACCTACTATGTGACAAGGGTCACGCTTAGCCACTGAAGACACCTCTGATACAGACAGTGGCAGTCCAGAACTACAGTTTGAAATCTGGTACCTTCTGGAAGCAGAGGTATTCAAACTGGAAGCTTAAACGTCAACATACACCTTTTCCTCTTACAGAGTGTCCAAAAAAGCTGTTATCAGAGCTTCTTAAATCTAAACAACCAAATATGCTAACATGAAGAGACCAGCAGGGGCCTCCAGTATATCTTGGAGTACAAAATAAGTCTTGGATTATGGTAGTACATTTTCCTAAAATGACTCCTTTCCTCAAAAATAAACTGTTTTAAAAAAAATAAAGTGCTAAGCCAGGTGTGGTGGCTCACACCTGTAATCCTAGCACTTTGGGAGGCCGAGGAGGGAGGACTGATTGAGCCTAGCAGTTCAAGACCAGCATGGGCAGCATAGTGAGACCTCATCTCCTCAAAAAAATAAAATAAAAAAGTTCCATTACTTAAAGCAGCCACTACTCTTACTCATTCTTCTCTAAAGACTCCCTAGAAAACACTAACAACGAAGAAATGTGGCTTGATCTATTGGTAAGCTGATGCCAGGATACTTCATATAATTTGCTGAGCCTTTCTACAAATTTTAAACTAAGTCATGCTGAGTAAAGTACATCGGCTGCACATAAACACCACTTAAAACAAACATCAGGTAACATGAACAGTAGTTCCTGAAGCCAATTTCTTTTGCCCTAAAGAGACCAAAAAGGATAAAACAGCCACCAGGAGGCCACCACAGTCTCTACAGTAAACATGCCCACTTCTCTAACGTACTCTAAGGTATCTACTCCATCGCACCTCATCTCTAGCAACTGCTCAGCAGCTTCCAATGTGCAATCTATTGTCCACTAGACCTTTTGCCACAAACCTCGAACAAGACATTCTTTCCATCTTCTCAGCTCACACCATTCCCCCACCTTGGGTAAAAAGGAGTTATAAAACCTTAAGAGAAGAAAAATGATAGAAAAGGGCGGAAAAGTCTAGGTGGCCTTTTCACCCACACTCTTTTTCTGACAACTTGCCATTATCTCAACTACCGTCCTGTTCCTCCACCTTCCTAACAGTTCAAAATGCCCAGTCCAACCCATGTCGGGTCCTTATGTTGACTGCTCTGTTCCAGCCTCTCTATTTACACTAACCATTCGAGCCTCCCAAGCTTTATCCTTTCGAAGGATCACACGCTCCAAACACACCAACAAGCCCAGCATGTGATCCATCCCGCCCAACAAGCTCCAACTCCATGTAAAACCTTCCTTGACACCAACTCTTCCTTTCTGAGCTGTTCCCACATTCCTGGGTCTCAATGTCCTACCGCCCCACGCTTCCAAGCACTCTCTGCTCAATGCAATTCCAGCCCGGAGTCACACCCTCTCCAGCCCGATTCCAGCAGCCCCAAACCCCACCCCCCTCATCACGCCCTCCGAGGCCTCAGCTACGCACCCCAGCACCCCGCCCCGGGCCCAGCGCGCCCTCCGGATCCCTTCGGGGTCCTTTCCGCCGGCCTGCCCAGACCCGGCCTAGGCCTCGCAGGTGCCCGGGCTCTCCCGACCACCCCCAGCCCCGCCCCCTGCCCCTCACCGAGGAGCAGCAGCTTCACTTCCTTGGCCGCTTTCTCTCCGTCCTCCCGCAAGTTGCGGTCGATCATCTTGCTGCGCTCCACCGCCGCCTTGTCCTCGGCGCTCAGCGTGCAGCCCATGGCGGCGGCGAGACGGGGGACCAGGCCCGGACTCACTCACACACCGCGGGGACCGCGGCTCGACAGGCTGAGGCGGTGTCTAGGGCTGGGCGGCGGCCCTCTCCCTCAGCTCCGCGAGCGCCGGAGAGGCCGGATATCCGGTGTTACGACACTTCCGGCAACGCCCCACGGCCCTCGACGCGCGCACCACTGTCGCCCGGGGAGAGGAGGTGAGACCGAAAGCGGAAGTCCCGGGGAGCGGCGGCGGAGCTGGGCGGCAGGTCCATGGAGGTGCGAGGCGTTGTCCATCGCGCCCCTCGCTGCCCATCCGAATCCCTTTTTTACCTTTCGGCTGCCTGATGTGGATAAATGGAGAAAAGCCGGGTCCTCCAGGTCTTGGTGCTCTCCTGCGGTCACACTGGGATGTGAGGGAGGCGGGGAGTCCCACATAAAGGGCCACACCTCGCCTGGTAATTGCTGGGGATTTCTCGCCTGCCGAAAGCCCCTTTGATCTCTGGCTGTGGAGACCCGGGGCCCCTCCCCGAGTGTGGGACGCTTTCTCTGCCGGGGTCATCCGTCACATCGATGGAATGGGAACAGTGTCCAATCTGCGCGTCGATCTGTAATTCCGACCATGCCTAGGACATCAGCAATACCTTTTGCCCTCTCCTCTGGCCCACCGCCTCCTACTCTCAAAATGCATCCTGGGCCTGTGCGACTTCGTACGAATTTCTGTGGGTTGAGATCTGCTTAGCTCCTGTTGGCAAAGGGCCACTTGAAACCGCTAGCAGATACTCCATGAAGTGGCCATGCTGCTCTTCTCTCGAGATACGCAAGATCGTCCTACGTTCGGGGCTTAGGACTAAAACCAAGATGAGTCAACCTCAGCCTCACTCCCCGAAACAAACCAGTGCCTCATGTGAATCTCCTACCAAAATCTCCTGTTGTGGTAACACACACAAAAAGGGAAGTTCTAGTCAAATTTGCCTCCTCAGCCCTAGAAGCACCTGAAAATTAATAACCCCCCTGGGATAAGCCCCAGACTGGTAACCCTCTTTCATTGATAACCCTGGATTCTACAGTGATGATGGTCCGAAATTACCTTTACTGCCAAATAACCCCACAGTTACGCTCACCATACATTCTCACAAAAACGCAGCCCCTAAAACCCATCCCTGTGACTATAACTTATTTTACTTCTCTAAGAGAATTTGAAACTTAAAATATAAGGGGCCAGCTGGGTGCAGTGGCTCATGCTTGTAATCCCAGCACTTTGAGAAGTGGAGGCAAGAGGATGGCATGAACCCGCGGGTTCAAGACCAGTCTGGGCAACATGGTGAGACTTCGTCTCTACAATAAATAAAAAAATTAGCTGGATGTGATGGCGCATAGTAGTAGTTCCAGCTACTTGGAAGGCTGAGGTGGAAGGGTCACCTGTGCCCTGCACTCCAGCCTGGACAACAGAGTGAGACTCCAACTCAACAAAATAAAAATATAAGCTTCCAACAGATAAATCTATATAGTGTTGATTCATTAATTAAAGGATTAGAGCCACCTCAAACAGCCTCATCCACCATAACTCTTATCAGTGCCACTTGTTCAAGGTTTTAGAAATCTCTCAGTCATTCCCAAATGACTATGAAAATGAAAAGGACTGCTTTTCCATGACCGATACTTCTGGGGAAAAAGGGCAAGAGGAAAGGGAAGAAAAACCAATATTTATTGAGTACCTATTTGCCAGGTACGGCTAGGTGCTTCATCTCATTTCTGAATCCTCACAACAACCCTGTGAGGTAGGTAGTAATGATCCCCATTTTTACAGATGAGGAAGTCGGCTCAGAGAAATTAAGCAGCTTTCCCAAGTTCACACAGTGAGTAAGTAGATCTGACTCCAAGTTTACCCCTTTTCTACCATGTCCCTATAGGATATTGCCTAGGGACACCTGACAACAGAAGGTCTAAGGTTTTCATGTAAGGTTGGGGTCACCCCAATACCAGCAGGATGCAGGAAAAAGTAACTGACCGGGTAGTTGCCTCAATCTGTTGATTCTTCCGTGGGTTAGAGAAGTCAGATTTTGTCCAGGAACAGCTTTCAGAGCTAAGGAATACGTATTGAGCTTTACCAAGGCATCCTGGTGACCAGAAAACTCCTGGAAGGTGGTCATAGCAGAAATTGTTGGGAAAGTGCTCAGCTTTAATAACAGAAATGTTTATTTCCTTCAGTGATCCACTCCTACAGGGAAAAATAAATGGAAAATGAGCCCATGTATGTCAAGCTCTGTAATAAACGCCAGTGAGATCACAGTGTCAGGAAAGTTAAGCCTGAATTAAATATGTCCTTGCACTGAAAACTTTCTTCCTTGATGTATGTGAAGGAAGGGCTGAAGTCAAAGGAAAAGGCAAAATAAATTAACAAAATGGCTGCCAGGCCACGTTTAATGCCCTCCCTTCCCCCCACATACAGACACCCTTCCTGTTTCCCTGGACTCACGCTGCCACCTGCTGGCAATACTGTGACCACTAGCTGATCAGTAATGTTGGAAAGTTTTTTCCTCTCTAGGAATGAGATTTCCTCAGTATGAGTTTATTTTGATAGAGAGGAGAGAGAGGTGAACATGTTTTCCAATCACAAAGGACTCTCCTTGCTGTACATGCCGTGTTTCTGAGGGATTTCCTCAATATAAGAGGCATTAGACTAGAATAATAGTCTAGTGGAAGGAAGACAGAAAACTGGAAATTTTCCTACCTAGATCAAAAGGGGGGACATCTGTGTTTGCCCAGTTTCATTTAGTGCATTTTTTCTTCTTCACCAGGGAGTTCATTTATAACCCCTGCACTTTCCACAATCTGCAGGAAGCCTCCACATAGGTTATCTTGCTGCAATGGACTGAACTCTCAAAAGTTGGAACCACCGGGATATTCCTCAGGATATTTTTCAAACACGTTCTGTAGTGCTTTATCAGATCCAAATGCTCCATGAAAGGACAAGGTTCTGATCAAATTACAGTATGTGCTCCCTAAAAGCAGTGACCACACATGCTCTGTGTGGGTCCCAGGGACGAGTGGGTGTTCGACTATTATGCACTGAATGGAACTGAAGGAGTCAATGTTGATATCAGTATAACTTTTTATCATAAAAAGTGATTTATTGGCTGTTTAAAGGGGAAACTATCCCACTCCCACAAGCCCGTTGTCGTCCTTTGCTACTCAGTGAACCAGGACTTTGTTCAAATACAGGCCACAACGCCACCCTCTGGCCCTGACTGGACCCTTTAGTGTTACCTGATTCAATTGAGGGAAGTGGGATGGACAGGTTGTCCCAGATGGGTGTCCCATCCAGTTTGCAGTTATTCCCTCTCCACTGAAAATACCAACTAGCACATTCCTACAGTCTCAGGGAACAGCTGAGACCAACTTTGGCACCCTCTCCAACCCAGTGCTGCAGAGGGGAGAGAGATTTAAGTCTGTCGCTGAAGCTAATTTTGAGAGCGATGAATGGGAGCAGGAAGGCATTTAATGGGTCATGGAAACCCCACCCTTCCCATGCCCAACCTTAGTCTCTTGTACCCGATTGTCCAGGGCCTGGAGGTGGGTCATTGCCATGAGAGAGATCAGGGAGGCCAGTCCTGGAAAGAAAAGATTCGTAGTATTATTGATCAGGGTGATCACGTGGCCTCTCTGCGTCCAGCTACCTTAGCAGTTCAAATGTCAGCCCCCACCCTCAGCCATCCAAACCCCAATCATTCTAACTCTTCATCCAAAAAGAGAAAAGGCCATCCTGTCTGATTCTTGTCTCTGCTGAGACCAAGCCCTATGATCTATGTGCAGAAGAGAAACGGAAAAATAGAACAGAAATGCTTTTCCTGAAGCGTGAAAGAGAGCTGCAGTCAGCTTTCCCGTCTTCTGCTTCACATATCCTAATTGCTATTTTGTCCTGTCCTGTCTCTAGCCAAACTTAGAAAAGAAATGCACCTTCTGGACCTCTTTAAGGAAGTCTCAGGTATAAAACTAGGATGCAATCTATTGACTCCAATGGAAATGCTTAGCTGTGATTTAGTTCCTTTTAAACCTGGCAAGGAAATGAGAAGACGCGAATCATTTTCTTACCTTGCTTGGGTGCAATTACTGCCCTGGACAATTACACTGAAAAATAAAATATCCTAAATGGCCCCAGAGTAACTCCAAACCTGGCCTGCTGCCGTATGTCCTCCACCTCCCCCCTCCCCACCCAGAGAATCCCTCTTCTTCCCAAGGCATGGAAGGTTCACTGGCTGAGAGGCTTCACCTCACCTTTGTGATGCTCTTCTCTCATCACCGTCTCACCATACCCAGGTTCCCTCCCCCAGTAGTCAAAGATCACAGCCAAGTCCAAGGCTTTTGCACACGTTCATCCTGTTGGTTCTGTTCCTGACCCAGGAAACACTAAGCAAAAGCTGTGTGCGAAGACCCCAGCCCCAGCCTAGCCAGCTGGGGAAAGGTGATCCCACAAGGTGGTCCTTGCGATCGTTACCCCAGCCCCATGTCCCTCCAAGCGTCCAGCGGCCCATCATGACTCCAGCCGGGGCGAAGGGGCAGGACGGAGGTAGCCATCTGACATGATGACGTCGCTGGTGAGTTGCTGCTCCAGGAACTCAGAGGTCTCCTCTGCTATCTGACCTGGGATTCGAAAGTCCACAGCAGGCGGCTCCTGCTTGGGGCTGGGCAGAGGTCGGGACACCCAGGACTCGGCCGCACAGCCAGTGCCCTGAAGGAACTGCAGGAAGTTCTCCTCGATGGAGCCCTCCCGGCTGGGCAGCCTCAGCTCCTCCTCCGGAGCGGGCTTGAAGAAGCAGACAAACTGCTTGCTAAGCTCCCCCCGGATCTGCCGGTTGAGACATCCGTAGAAGAAAGGGTTGGAGGTAAAGCAGAAGTAGCCGATCCAGGTCACCACGCTCTCCACCTGCCCCGTGGACGTGGGCTG
This sequence comes from Tarsius wallacei, assembly GCA_963574415.1. NCBI lineage: Eukaryota > Metazoa > Chordata > Mammalia > Primates > Tarsiidae > Tarsius > Tarsius wallacei. The sequence goes on from CAUYQG010193776.1 coordinate 8,777, forward strand.
AGCACTCAGGGCCACGTAGAGGTGGAAGGAAAAGTACGGCAACCAGCAGAGCAGGAACTGTCCCCCCACAGCCAGGAGAACCACGGCCGCCTTCCCTCCCCCAAACGTCCGGTGCGGGGTGGTCTGGGGGGCCCCCGAGCTGGTGACCATGGTGGAGCGGCTGCTGAGAGACTCTGAGCGTTGCCGGGGCGTCTCCATCCACGTGGGCAGCGGCCCGTGCTGCATGGCGGCCACACGAGCCACGCGGAACATGCTGCAGTAGGCCACCAGGATGAGGAGCAGGGGCAACAAGAAATAAAGCACAGCGAAGACCACCACGAAAAGCTGGCAGTAGGCACTGCGGCTCCACTGGAGCGAGCAGCCTGGAGGGACACTGGGAGCGCCTTCCTCCTTGGAGACCCTTCCCAGCACCGGCACAGAAGCCATGGCCAAGGCCTTCACCCACACCCCCACCAGCACAGAGGCCACCAGCCCCAGCGTCATGCGCACCTCGTAGCGCATGGGGTGGACCACGTAGTAGTAGCGCTCCACGTTGATGGCCGACACGGAGAGGATGGCCAGGCTGACGAAGCACACGCTCAGGAACAAGTAGAGGCGGCAGGCCACCTCCCCAAAGAGGGCGTGGTCAAAGAGGGCGGAGCTGGAGAGCATGGCCAGCGGCATGAGGGTCAGGGCGGCCAGCAGGTCCACCAGGCAGAGGTGGAAGACGAAGACGAACTTTCGCAGGGCGGGTGTCTTGGCGATGACGGCCATCACAGCAGCGTTGCCAGCCACAGCGGTCAAGTCCAGCAGCAGCATGAAGAAGAGGGCCACGGATTCCGAAGCTACATCCCGCAGCCCCACCTCTGGGACCCCGCTGGCAGTGGAGGGACCTGGGGTTTGAGGGACCCTCCCCAAAGCGGAAGAGTTTCCTGACGACTCTGGGATGGGTGAGGACTCCATGGGGCCGAAAGAGGACACCCAGGGCACCTCCTGTCACAGGCCCATCCCCCATCCTAGTTCGGCGACCCTGGGATGGCGAGCCCAGGCTCGGACTTCCCAATAGGGGTGCCTGCTTTTGGGGGGCGCCTGCTGCCGGAGCCTCTTGGGCAGGCTCTTGTCACCAGCCTTCGAGGCCGGACTTGTCTGTGTACAGAGTGCCAGGCCAGGCGGCAGAGGGCTCAGAAGCTCATATCGTTTCCGGCAGGAGGTGGTTCCAGGATCTGCCTTAGTGACCACCAGGAAGCAGGCGATGCAAGGTAGGGGAGTTGGACCCACTCAACACTCCAGCTGCAGGGCGGCCACCAGCTCTGCCTTTCTGCCGGTCGTCATGCCCTCCTACCTTCTCAAGGACCATTAGCCCGAGATTCTAAGTCCTCTGTCTCCCTTTCCCAGGGTCCTGCTGAGCTCTGGGACAGTGCCCCAGTTTTAGGGTTGCTTATGTAAATTTCCTGACGTATGGTCGCCTCAGAATGGCAGGAGCTGCTGGTAGGAGATGGAGCACAGCATTGAGTTTCCAGTCCTGGGTCTGGACGTTACTAACTCTGTGACTCTTCTGAACCGCAGTCTCTGCATAAAGGCATCTGTAAAATGAAGGGAATAAAACTTCACAACCGCATTTGTGGATCCCGTGCAAATTATTAATGACAATACTAAAGATGAGCAGTAACATTTAGATGGTCCTTTCCACATGCCAGCTCTGTTCTCAGCACCCTTCATATATTAACTCATTTCAATCCTCCCACAACCCTATGAGATAGGTATTATTCTCATCCCCATTTTGCAAGGGGTGAAACTGAGGCCTAGAGAGGTTAAGTAACTTACCCAAGGTCACACAGCTAGGGAGTGGCAACGGCTAGATACCTGCCCTGGCAAGCTGGCCCCAGGGCCAGTCCTCTTGCCCACAGTGCCATGCTGTGTGTGAAGGTGCCCTTCACACTGCTGGGCTATAACAGGCATCCAATAAATAGTTGTCCAATTTGAACTGTCTCTAAAAATGTCCCTCACTGCTCTGGGGCTGTCACCAGAAAAGGGGTACTGTGCTTTAGTCTCTTCTGACATCTGACATCACCACTGCCAAGACTGCTGCCACTCTGGAAATGTTGAGAAGGAGCAGTGAAAACAAAAGTCCCGGCTGGAAGGTAACTGTGAGGCCAGCTCGTCCAGCCTCCCCTGCTCCCAAGACCAGAAGGGCAGAAGTCACTTTAAGCTGCCCTCCCCACCTACTCATGAACCCCTCCAGGCCACTGTGCCCCATCCTCCCGCTCCCCAGCTCCCGAGATCTCTGGCCACTGGAGCTGACTCTCAGAGGATCCCTGGCCCAAAGCCCTCTGTTCTGGCCAGTTACCACAGTTAGAGAACGAGAAATCCGGAGGTGGCACCTGTGTGAGAGGGTGGGTGGGTGTGGAGTGGGCAGAGGACTGTGATCGTGGAAGTGGGTGGGCATAAAGCAGAGAAGAAAACTGGGAGAAACTGGGAGAGGAGCACGTCTGTGGTTTCAGCGTCTCCCTTCTCCTGACCCAATGGCAGGGCTAATCTGTTGATGTGTCTCATTATTCACGTTGAGTTTGCATATAATTGAAATAGGTTGTCCGATGTAATTAAAAATTTTTTCATTTACGTATACTATTCTTGGAGTCCAGATTCCCTCCGGATAGGGTGCTGAGTTATGCAAATGAGAGGCGAACTGCAGACACGCCAAGTCTGATGGACCTTCTGCAGACAAATCACAAGTTCCCTGGGACACAGTTTCCTCATCTGTGAAATGGGAGGGGAGAGCAGGCCTGGACGACCTCCAAGGTTCCTGCACATAACTTTTGATTACTCTGTGAGTTTCTGAACCACAGAGGACCTGGCGGCTGCTCAATTTAAAAACCCATCATTTCTAAGACTGCAATAAAGAGGGACCATGTGGCCAGACAGCCCCCTCCCCCGCCGCCCCCCACAGCTTTACAATCCCTGCCTGGTTTTGGCGTTCCCACAAACCTCGCACTCATCCAGGTTCCAACATGCCGGGCATGCAGTAGATGTTCAATTACAATTTTGTGAATTGGATCAAACTCGATCCATTGAATCCCTGCCCCCGGTACAAACTCCAAGAATACTCAGTGAGCCGGCTGTGTGCCAGCAAGAAGACTCTCTTCTGGAAAGGGTAACCCGGACTCCCGGACTTGAGGCAGCCCTAACTTTGGACAACTGCCTAGAGATATGCCTCTCTCCAGGGTTGCAGGATGCTCATTTCACAGTCAAGATGGCCACAGAGACTCAGGGTCTGCAGAGAAGATGAGGAGGGGGCACACGAGTGAGACATCAGCTTCTCATTGGGTCTGCCAGGACAAATGCCTGAAAGAAACACTCAGAGAAGCAGCCCCCCCTTACTGTCCATGCCACGATTCACCCATCCCTTCTGCCCATGGGTAGGGCCCAGAACATGTAGCTCTGAGTCCCTGGCAGCTGAAGGAAGAAAGGTCTCCATGTCTGGACGGGCATCAAAAGTCCCAGACAGGTCTCCACGTGGAGCTGGAGGGGTGCCGCGCAGCCATGATGGAGCCCCGGACAAGAAGGCATTGGGACATTTCTTTTTCATGATCCCTTCCACCTCACCAGTATCTCCACAATAACCCCTAAATTCCAGGACTTCAGTTACCTCCTAACACACAGCCCAGTGTACTTGGCGCTCCCCACAGATGGCCTGGAACTATGGGGTTGGGGGGTAGTGGTGTGACGGTTTCATGGGGGAAACCCAGGGAGCCTCACCCCACTCCCAGCTCGTGTCATGATGTCGTCCACCCTAGCAGAGGCTCTGGTCTTCCCACGGCTTTCTTCCAGCACCACCCTGTCCCTCCAGGACCTCTCGGTACCTGGAAGGTATTGCCACTAGGGCCTGAGGTGTGGGCCCCTTGCGGAGGCATGGTCAAGTTCCAGATATCCTTGTTTCGGAATGCAGATGTACATGAGTGCCCAGCCCAAGGCCGCAGAGGTGTTGTCAGGGTTCACATGCACCTATTTCCCGAATCCGGAGCATCCATCCCAAGGACCCAAGCCTGGCCTTCCTGCAGACAAGACCATGTCCCTCCTAGGTTGGGGAGAGTCCTAGGGAGCTCCCAAACCCTTTCCCCAGCAGAGTTGCCCACGCCCAGGGCACAGCTACCCTTCAGCCTGGATGTGGGGAACCCATCTCTGTGACATGGAGCAAGGCAGACGGAGAACGCTGTCTGTCTGCAGGTTGTGGGCACTCCTGCCGGCAGGAGGTGACCAACCCCCCAGCTCCAGGCTTCAGAGATGTCCACACCCCAATGCTGCCTTTGGGATACCCAGAGCCCATCTCCTGATAAAACTGCCTGCTGTGAGGTAGGGAGGGCTGGTCCCTGGAACACCACCCTTCCATGGGGAACCTCAGCACTCAACACCAGGCCCCAGGTCTGGCCCCCGCTCCTGGCCTAGTCGGCAACTCCTACCTTTGCTGAGCGGCTCCGGGCTCCCATGTGATAGCTGCTCTCAGCTGATGCTTCTCCAAGGCTGCTGAAGCCTGAACCACTGCAGTGAGCAGTGAGAGGCAGCCGGCAAAGCAGAATGCTCTGAGAGCTTCTGGGTCCTAATGGCCTCCTGCTTCCCACCCAGACCCTTAGAGCCACTTCTGGAGCAAAAAGCTGGGCACGAGTGCCCCAGGCAAGGGGCCCGGGTATAAGCTCAATTCCTCTCACTTCTCTCAGGTTGCTGGACTGCATCTCAAAAGTTTCGTGGGCCCGGGCAATGCTAGGCAGGGAGACCCTCCTGACCAGCCTGATGAAGTGAAAAAACATGTGGGGGTCAGAAAGTTTAAGGACTGGCCATGGCACTTATGATCGGTGTGACCTTGAACAAGTCATCTATGGGCCTTGGTTTCTTATCTGTTCAAAGGGAATACAGGAGGAATGATCCCTGAAGCTCCTGACAGCTCTGCCATTGCATGGTTCTGTGTGACATCAGAACCATGGTGCTGATACAGGCAGGTCAGTGCAGACATAGGACCCAGGGGTTTAGGCCAGGGAGGGGCTGAGACTCCAGGGGACGATTTCAAGCTTGACTCCTCTGAAAGCTGCCAAATGTGTATAGCGGACAGGTTTAGGAATGTAGTCAGGTTTGAAGGGGAGCTGAAGGCCTTAGACTAACCCTGCCCTTGACCTTCAAAAGCACACTATTATTATTATTATTTTAAATAAGGGTCTCACTTTGTCACCCAGACTAGAGTACACTAGCATGATCATACCTCGCTGCAGCCTTGCATTCCTGGACACAAGTGATCTTCCCATCTCAGCTTCTCAAGTTGCTGGGACTACAGGCACATGCCTCCATGCCTGGCTAATTTTTTTAAAAAAATTTTTGTAGAGATGGTGTCTCACTATATTGCCCAGGCTGATCTCGAACCCTTGGCTTCAAATGATCCTCCTGCCTCAGTCTCCCCAAGCGCTGGGATTACAGGTGTGAGCCACAGTGCCGGGCCTATTTTATTTGATGTTTATTTGGAGTGGGGCTGTGAGGGCTGGTGGAGATGGGGGGGCTCTAACACCCCCACACACAAACCACCAAGTGAGCCATCATAACACTGTTCCCAAAGGCAGAGTGGGAGCCAGGTGTTCAGGAATGCTCATACTGGTCTGGATTGATAGGACTAGCCAGAGCTGGGGCACATCACCCAAGGAGCATCACCCATCCTGTGAAGGGCTTTTGGGGGTGCAATGAAGGGGTGTGGCCCCCATTAGTATGAAGAAAACTCTCACTTCCCCAGGTATGTGACTGAAATCCAAGAATAAGATCCTGACACTGCAGAGCTGTAGGACATCCTACAAGCCAAGGCATCCATGTTTCTGAGGCCCAGAAATGTGAAGAGCCTGATGAAAGCCACACGGCGCCACATGACAGAGCCATGAGCCTTCTGCCCTGAGACTTGCCTATCCAGGAACTCTTTCTGCCTCCAAAAAGAAAGAAAGGGAATTCTGGAATTGTTGACCAGACCCAACCCAAAGAGTCACAAGAATGATGAATTACCCAAGGGACTGAGGGGCAGGTTGACTGCCCCAGGCCCCACGTCACCAACACAGAGGCCACTGATCAGTGCAGGGCTGATGCCATGACCTCCATCATCAGCCACTGTTTTTTTGGTTTTGTTTTGTTTTGTTTTAGCTTTTATGCAAGTCAGGCCCTCTACACAGTTTCTTCAATCCTCACAGCAATCTCTGAGACAGCCATTCCTCACCCCGTTGGAGAGAGACAGTGCCAGAGGTGAAGTGACTGTCTCCAGATCACACAGCTAAGGCATGCCGGAGCTGATATTTGAGCCCAGGTCTGCTAGAAATCAAAGCATTTCCTCCTCCCTGATTTGCCCTGTGGCCTCTCCAAGCTGAATCCCTAAAAGTCATTTCCATGGAAGTGGTCTGTCTTCCAGAAAATCTAAAATTGACATCAAAACTAGACATACCTGAGTACAGGGAAATCAGATGAAAATGTCAAATTGAAAACCAGGACACACAGTTTGAGGTTGTGAGCCATGATCATGCCACTGCACTCTAGCCTGGGTAACAGAGTGAGACCCCGACTCTAAAAAACCACACACACACACACACACACACACACACACACACACACACACACTTGGCCAGGGCATGGTGGCTCACACCTGTAATCCCCACACTTTGGGAGGCCAAGGGAGGAGGATCCTTGAGCCCAGGAGTTTGAGACCAGACTGAGCAATATAGTGAGACTTCGTCTTTACCAAAAAATTTTAAAAATTAGCCAACCTTAGTGCTACGCACCTGTAATTCCAGCTACTCGGGAGGCTGAGAGGGAAAGATCGCCTGAGCCCAGGAAGTCAAGGCTGCCGTGAGCCATGATTGTGCCATTCTAGCCTGGGTGACAGAGTGAGGCCCCCAACTCAAAAAACAAACAAAAACCTCGCAGACAGCAAAGTGGTTTTTATCAAACCCTGTGCTGTTGTGTTGGCAGGATTATCTTGGCATCAACCGGATTCTGCCTCTCCCTGCTCAGCACCCTCTTACCTCCTGCAGGGCCCCAGTCCAGACTGACATGGCCCCTTCCAGGGGGTTCAACAGAATCAGAGTAGACTCAGGCTTATCTGAACAGGATTCTAGAAAGAGCACTGAAGCACTGGGGCCAGAGACCCTTGATTCCAGCTTGACCCTGCTCTGTTGGTAGATGGTAAGACCTTGGTCTCTGCGTTGGCTGGCTGAATTTTTCTATCTGTAAATTAGGCAGAGTTCTTCCCTCCCCAGCTTATCTAGCACGGACAGGGAGCCTGCAATAGAAACATAGCCTGCTTCTTGGGCTCATGTGGTGGCCAGCAGGCAAGGTCTCCTCATTCTGAGGTCCCTCCCAGAGAGCCATTGGGGAGGCTGGGCACAGTGGCTCACGCCTGTAATCCCAGCACTTTGGGAGTCTGAGGCAGGAGGAATGCTTGAGCCCAGGAGCTTGAGACCAGCCTGGGCAATGTAACAAGACCTTGTATCTACAAAAAATAAAAATAAAAAAAATTAGCCAGGCATGGTGATGTGTGCCTGTAGTCCCAGTTACTCAGGTGTGGCTGGGGTGAGAGAATCGCCTGAGTCCGGGAGGTCAAGGCTGCAGTGAGCCATGCTTATGCCACTGCACTCCAGCATGGGCAACAGAGTGAGACCTTGGCTCAAAAAAAAAAAAGAGAGAGAGAGCTATTGGGTGGGGAAGGTGGTACCAAAGAGGCAGCGGATCCCAGAGCATCCTCCAGGTTGCTGGAAGCATCTTGGCTCAGGAGAGAGGGACAGGGGGAGCAGGGGTAGGGGGACTGCCTATGCTAGCTAGAGGACCACTAATAACAATTAACGATGATGATGATGCGACTAATTATTGAAGGCCCACTCGGGAGACACTCGTGTGCTGTATCTCATTCAATGATCCCAATCAGGATTCAGAGTAGCTACTGACACCACATCTCCAACTCTTCCTTTCATTCATTTATTTAATTTTTTTGAGGCGGGGTCTTACCCTGTTGCCCAGGTTGGAGTGCAGTGTCATGATCACGGCTCACCACAGCCTTGACCTCCTGGGCTCAGGTGATCCTCCCGCTTCAGCCTCTGGAGTAGCTGGGACTACAGGTGCCCACCACCACGTTTGGCTAATTTTTTGGTGTTTTTGCAGAGACCAAGTCTCACTGCGTTTGTTCCCAGGCTGGTCTCAGACTCCTGAGCTCAAGGGATCCTCTCATCTGGGCTTCCCAAAGTGCTGGGATGATAGACATGAGCCACCACACCCAATGCAATCCTTCATTTTAGAACTTAGCACAATGAGAGGCAAGAAGACTAAAGTGGAGAAACAGAGCGTGGTCCCCCAGGCCACATCAGAGATGGTGGCCCACCTTGCTGCAGACACGCCCCAGAGGGGAACCCTGTTGCAGGATGGGGACCAGTGCCCCCTCCCGACAGTAGCGCCCTTCTCCTTGGCATCATGGCGAGGCCCTTGGTGCCAAGGACACATCTTTCCCTCTTAGACTTGCTCCTTGGGATAGTCCTACCTCACCCTCACCACCACACCTCTTGGAGGGTTCTGTCCCATCCACTCTTTCCTGCCCAGGGGGAAAATGTAGAGCCAGCCAGGTTTACCTTTCATCCATCCCTCCATTTCTTCAAGAACTGTTGGAGGCTTTTCATGTGCCCATGGCCTCTCCCCAGGGTCCCTTGGCTGCATGGTGGTACCCACCGCCCCCTTCTCCACACTCTGCCTTCTGTCAAAACCTGCTCTCAGGAAAGAGGTTGATAAATCCATTCCTGGTGATAGCAGCTTAATGTGTTCTCTCTCCCAGGAATATTAACAATTTAACAGGGAACAAAGGAAAGAAGCAGAATGTTGGGATTCCGGCATTGACCGGGGTGTCCCTGAGATCCCACAACATAGACTCCAGTCAGCTGCCTCCTCCCCAGCCCGGCCTCCCCTCCACCCCCAAGAGGCCGGCATTGCATCCTCCCAGCTCCCACCTCCATCCACATGGGCACCCGACCCTCCCCACCCCAGCAGACTCACAGCTGGGCTCTTCCCACCACAGCCCAGACCCCCATGCCATCACCAGCCGTGCCTGCTCCCTGGGAACCCACCACCCCTGCCCACCATCTGGAGACCAGGCTGAGGGGCCAGGGGTGGGGCGGGGAGAGCAGAGGTGAGAGGCTTTCCATTTCCCTTGTTCCCCCACAGTCTGGCCCACACCCCCTGCCAGGAGCTGAGATCCAACGGTATATTCAGCCTGCAGCTGCCACTGGTCATGTGAGCCCATTGCTAGGTTACAGGGACCCAAAAATAAATCCTTCCCAACCAGATTAGAAACTGGGGGCCTTGGATGAACCAGGCTCAAAAGAATGGCAGGATCCCCCACAGCGTGCACTCAGGCCAGGCCTGCCAGGGGCCTCCCCAGACGGCCCACCCCCTGCCCATCAGCAGGGGCTCGATGCTGGACCCCCTCAGAAGAGCCCAGAGAGCTCCTGGTCCTTAATACAATCCCTAGGTCTGCAGGCCAAGTGGCTCTTCCTCACTAGCAGACAGGCAGTACCCTCTGCTTCCCATCTGAGTTCCCCATCCTCAGCCTGCCCCCCATAGGCCCTGCCCCACACGCAGTGCTCAGACACAGCAGCCTGGGGGCAATCCGTGCCAACTGTCCTCTTCCAGCCTCAGGCAGGGAGCTCTGGGAGTGGGCACGGTCCTGGGCATGCTCACACAAGTTGTCGCCCATAGTCTTCTGAGTTAGTCTGTAAAACTCCACCTATAGATGTGAAAACTGAGGCCAGAGGTTAAGTGACTTCCTCAGAGCCCCACAGTTGAGCACCTGGACTTACTGGAACTGTGGATGGGGCAAGGGAGAAGGCAGGGAAGCAGGGCAAAGAAAAGCGGTGTCCCTAGAAACCTCCCAGGGCCTGGTAACTTGGCATTTGACTTGCTCCCAACTGGGGAGCGTTGTCTCCCCTGGAACCCACCTCCATATCCTCCAGGCCACAGCAGAACCCACCCAGGCCATACTTCTTCCTCATGGCTCTGGGCTCTGTTCCCTCTCTGGGAAACACCCTCTGGCCCTGAGCGGGGTCCCTCTTGGTGCTGAGGCCTGGAGGGCCTATACAAATCCTGCTTCTCTAGCCAGGCACGGTGACTCACACCTGTAATCCCAGCACTTTGAGAGGCCAAGGCGAGAGGATTGTCTGAGCCCAGGGGATCGGGACCAGCCTGGGCAACTTGGCCAGACCTCGACTCTACAATAAATCAAAAAATTAGCTGGACACGGTAGCACGCACCTGTAGTTCCAGCTACTTGGGAGGATTGCCTGAGCCCAGCAGGTTGAGGCTGCAGTGGCCGTGAGCGTGCCACTGCACTCCAGCCTGGGTGACAGAGTGAGACTCCGACTCCAAAAGAAAACCCCCCAAAACCAGAGGCTAGACTTGGAGTCAAAACAGTGCCACAGGTTGCAGGAGGTCAAGGTGTCAAAACCCTTATTTTATAGATGAATAGGCCCAGAGAGGGAAGTAACTTGCCCAAGGCTACACAGCTAGAAGATGACGGAGAAGCAACCAGGACCCAAGTCTCCAGTTCCTATGCCTATTTTTGCCTGTCTTGAAGGATCAAGTTGAGGCCCGGTGCCCTTTCTCTACTCGCATCTCCAATGCCCTTCCAGCTGTCTCCTTCCATTCCTTCTCCCTGATAAGGTTCTGAGGAGGCCCAGCCACCACCCTCACCTCTCTGTCCTGGTCTTGTCTCACTGTTCTGAGCATCCTTGTGTCTCCTGAAGCCTCAGAGTACCCTGCCCCCCCCCCCCCAGCTCCCAGCAGCCCAACTGCAAGCTCCACTTCACCCAATTCAAGACATGTTTATTGAGCACCTGTTATGTGCAAAGCTCTGGGAGTGAGGGGGAGGGATGCAAAGATGAAAGAAATACAAACCTAGCCTTCTTGGTGCTCACAATCTCGGATCAGGACAAAGCAGGTTATAAGTGTCAAGGGACAGTGACACTGCCAGGAAAATTCTAAGGAAAAAGTGAATCTACTCTCTTAGAAAATCTAGGAAGTCTTCATGCAGGAAGTGGCATGGAGGGGTAATTGAGGGTAGCTGAGGAGGAGACTAGTCCAGGTGGAAGGAGAAGACCAAGCAGAAACATGGAGTTTAAGAAATGTCAAGCCGGGCTCGGTGGCTCAGCCTGTAATCCCGCGCCTTGGGAGGCTGAGGTGAGTGGATTGCCTGAGCCCGCGGGTTCGAGACCCGCCTGGGCAACTTGGCGAGACCTCATCTCTACAATAAATCAAAAAAATTAGCCG
>CAUYQG010193783.1:0-23459 GCA_963574415.1 Tarsius wallacei
CCTTGCAGGACTGTTGCAAGGTTTACTTGCCATAATATAAGGACTATGTGCAGGACAAGGTACCCAGCACAGTGTAGCTAGTTGACACATGGAAGCTGGTTACCAGGCTCTGTTCATGAGCTTTCCTGCTCAGAGACTGTAACTGTGAAAGAATCAGGATGGAGGCTACTAAATGCACTCCAGGGAGCCCTTGAAAGACTGTGTTGGATAAAGCCATGCCCCTGCTCCATAAAACCGTTCTACATTTTGGATTTTGGAGAAAAGCTTTGTTTGAGGAAAGCCTTTTTCTCTCCTGCAAACGCCAGCTCCCCCCCGCCAAAAGAGATTGTGTGACGTGTGCACCATCATGTGTATGGAAAGAGTGCTGTGCCATGAATCAGGGGACCTGTTCTGCTCCCAATTCTGCCCTGAACAGGGGCTATGACTGTGGGCCAGTCACTTCCATTTGGGAGGAACAGTTTCCTCATTTAAATAGTGATTTCACCTCCACCTGTGTTATGTGAGGATGAAGTGAGACATACCCAGGTAGGTGTTCAGTGTTGACAAGGCTAGATGACCTTTAAGCAGGCGCTCACTGGGAAGAAGCCTGCTGTTGTGTTAGGCTTGCAAGAACCAGCACTGAAGTCAGAAGCTTGGTTCTAACCCTGCCTCTGCCCCTTCAGCTTTGCAGTATTAGATATATTACTTTAGCCTCTCTGGGTCTCCTTTCTCGCATCCATAAGAATGCACTGCTTTGTTGTGCAAGTCAATTGAGATAAAAGGGGCTAAAATCCCTTAACCCAGTGACTGGAGCATACTCCTTAGTGCTTAGAAATTTAAGTTTTTTTCTCCTCTTACCTCTCAGGCTCCTAGGGACTTTTTTCCGTCTGTGGAAGTGTTCTACAACTCTCTTTTCTTTTTCTTCCTGTTTCTAATTCACATCAATGAGCTTTTAAGAAGTCTAAGGTCCTTTGAGATCATTTCTGCGTCTTGACATTTTCGGCTGGGTGGAGATGCCCAGCCATCGTCCACTGGCCACAGCAGCATTCTTCATGGAGCCTGTGCATTTGCAGCCGTTCATGAGTAGGAGGAGGTGGAACTGCTGTTCCCAGAATGTGCCTTTGAGAACTACCCAGCAGTCAGCCCCAGCAGGGCCCAATCCTGGGGTCTCCACAGGGAGCCCCCCTCCTGCCTAGCTCTGACTTCCTTCCATCGCTGGTGTCTGCCATATCTGTGGGAGGTGGGAGGGATGATGAGTCCAGCTGTAGGTTTTCCTCCTTTCTGTTTCAGCTTGAGGAATGGGGAGGGACCTATAAAAATTTCCCCAATGTAAATGCTCTAGTATCTGCTGCTGAGGAAATTCTGAGCTGTGACATGGTCTCTCCTTTCTTATGAGCAGAAAGTCAAAAAGTACCTGCAAGCAACCAAGCACTGTGTTGACTCATAATACTCTATCTTATTTAATTTTTCTGACAATTCAGAATATTGTGACTATTATTATTTCCACTTCTTGGGCACATATAAGTGCCCAAGACACTATATAATTATTAGACTCACTTAAGAAATCATACAAGTAATTCAAGCTCATGAGCTAGGCTTTTTGAAAAAACTTGAGAATACATATAAACCAATAGAAGGTAAAAATCATCCCAAATGCCACCACTGTCAACATCTTCAAGTACCTTCTTCCAGGTTTGTTTTGGACACATAATTTATGCAGAGTAGTATGGTGATTATGAGTGCAACTTGTGGCACTGTACTCTGAGTCTGAATGCTGTTTCAACCTCTTGGTAGCTATTGACCTTGGGCAAGCCAACTGATTTCATAGCCTTAGTTTTCTTACCCCGGAAAGGTGGTGGTAATATGCCTTAGTTTTCTTACCCCAGAATGTAGGTAATATGCCTATAACACACCAAAATTGGATTTCGCCACTCATGCTATTTGTCATTTTGTGTGCATGTCTAGGTGAGAGGACTGCGATAGGACCAAAGAAGCCTGAAGAAGACTCCTTTCATGCCTGTCTTAATAACTTTCATAAGCAAAGGGGGATAGACTGGCCTTCTTGTTTCCCCTGTGCTATGGTTTGGATACTGTTGGTTTGGTCCCCCACAAAGTCTCATGTTGAAATGGGATGCCCAATGTTGCAGGTAGGCCAAGTTGAGAAGTGTTTAGCAGATTCCTCAAGAATGACTTGGTGCCCTTCTCATGGAAATGGGTGAGTACTAGCTCTATTAGTTCTTGGGAGAGCTAATGGTTAAGAACCTGGCATCTCCCTCCCCTCTCTCTTGCCTCCTCTCTCACCATGTGATCTCTGCACATGTCTGCTCCCCTTCACCTTCTGCCATGAGTAGAAGCAGCCTGACAACTAACCAGAAATAGATGCTGATGCCATGATTCTTGTGCAGCTTGTAGAACCATGAGCTAAATAAACTTTTCTTTATAAATTACCCAGAATTGGGAATTCCTTTATAGCAACACAAACATACTAAGACACTCTGAGAGTCTGAACACTGAGGAGGGCAGGCCCTTGCGTGTGTGCTTTGCACTTCTTCATTGTGTCCCAGTTCTCAGCTTGGTACTAGGTGTCGGCAGGCGTATAATAAATGTTTGCTCAGTGAGGAAATGAGTGACTAATAAATGGACAAATGAATTCTGAGAGCAATATTCAATTAAAAAGGTGAAATGTGTTGGAAGTCAAGCTCAGGTTACCAAAGATCTTTGCACACATCAGAGATGCTCAATGGTAGAATGGGAGGCAGAGGGGCCTGTGTTCAATGCTGCCCACTATGTGTGACAGCTTTGTGAGCTCAAGAGTGTATTGCAGAAACAAAGAACTGAATACCATATGTTCTCACTTGTAAGCAGACCCTGAACATGTATCATGATACTTTAAAAAAGGAATTGGCAGTAGCCGGAAACTGCCAGGGGAAGAGGGGTACGTAACAGCAGTAAGCATACCTGATCTCAAACCAGGCAAAGGGGAGACCAAAGGGAGACCCAAAGTTTACCCATACAATGACAACTTGTCTACCTAATCCTGAATTGTACCCCACATCTTTAAAATAAAAAAAGAGTGTATCAGCATCACAGAGTCTCCACTTGCCCATCTGTTCTGTGCTAGTGGGAGTGTTATAAGGATCTTCCCTGACCCTCAGTCCCTGGTGCCATTGTGATGATGACCACGTCTGACCCTCTGACACCAATCCCAATGCTGGCTGGCTGGCCTTGGAGCATCAGAGGAACTAGGCTATATATCTGGTGTGCATCTGGTTTATCTCTCCCGTCCTCTGTCTCTTCTCCTGCCCACTTGGGTGTCATACATCTTGTCTGTGGTTAGCTGCACTCAGCAGCAGCTGCCATGAGGTGATAGACGAGTGGAAGTTGCTTCCTGTCTGGTAGCCAGCCGGGCTTGTCCCAGCATCCTTCCCTGGCTTCTACTGATCCCCTACCTATATCCCGCCATCTCCATTCTTAGGTTTCAAATGTATCTGAATTTTAAGATATGATTATTTGGCAGAACTTATAATTAACCCAGATGTTCCAATGGCTTAACCTCTGGGCACTGGTTTTCTCATATATACAGTGAGAAAAGAAATCTACCTCCTAAGATGGCCATTGTTTTGCTGGGTTCAAATTTTAAGCATGGCTTTATTAGCCTGAACTGTAAGTCCTGGACAAACAGCTCATTACTGTTTCAAAAACATATTCGTTTGTTAGGTCTGCCTTTTAAGGTACTACAGAGACTGCATGACCGAAACAACAAAAACATATTGTCTCATAGTTCTAGAGGCCAGAAGTCTAACATCAAGGTATTGGCAGGGTATGCCCTCTCTGAAGGTGCTAGGGAAGGATCTGTGTCAGGCCTTTCTCCTAGCTTCTGCTAGTTCCTTGTCTCTAACATTCACATTCTCACTCTATGAATTTCTCTATGTCCAAATTTTTCCAAGGATACCAGTCATATTGGATTAGGGGGCCTACCTATTTCAGTATAACTTCATCTAAACATGACCCTAAATTGCATGCAATGACTCTATTTCCAAATAAGTACCCATTCTAAGGTACTGGGGAATAGAACTTCATTATATAAATTTTGGGAGAACATATTTAACCCATAATATAACATGGCCCCAGTTTCTTGGGTTTGTCAAATTTGGTGGTGTCTTTTAAAGTAAAGGTGCAATACATCATTTTCCAAAACAGGAGTGACCTTATTCTGATCCCCTATGCATATTTATAAAGAGGTCCCAAGAACACCTGAAAAAAACAAATTTAGCAAGGGTCATTCCTCAAGGATTAAAGTGTTCCAGAGTAGTTGCAGAGATTGAAGAAACCAAAATTGTTTCAGGTGACTTATATCACCCAATTCTCAAAATAATTCTGTCAGGTGTGTCTTTATTTTGCCTTTTTTATTTTCTTAGATAACAATTTCATGGATACTCAAACCAAGGCTAAAGAGATTAAGAGACTTGTCCAGGATGCTTATCCAAAGGGAAATAGGGCTAAGACAAAAACTGAGGACTTTGAGTTCCAAAGTTGGCCTATATTTGAATTTTATATGCCACATGAAAGATTTCATGACTTCCCCATTTTTTTAAAGGAGAGGAGTCATAAAGAAGTAAGATTCTGTCACAGTAAATTCAACATGCATAGCTATTGTTTTGGCTTGCTTTACTGGTCTTTGTATAATTTAGAAACGTTTATGCTGTATAGGACGTGAGAATATGAATCTTGGTGGGTTAAAATTTTGTTTGTGTCCTTATGTCTACAACATTTGTTCTTAGTTCCCAAACAAGAGCATAATTTACTATTAAAATGTTTCATCTAGTGAGAAGTCTAGGTCGATTTGGATCAATTTAGCCTTCAGTACTTTTTCTTGGAGAGACAGTTGCCGTAAACAAGCATCTTATCTATACTGAGAATAATGGTGAGTGCTAAAACCACCCCAAGCTATAAAGTTGTCTCAGCTCTTTCAAAGATTTTAATATCAATTCTAATTATACTCTCAATTTATAATGGTCATTTTCTTCACCTATTCTTTTAGAACTGTATTCAGAGTTCCTTCTTATGGTATGTAAGACAATTTAATGATCTGACTTTTGCTTGTCACTCCCAGCCTCATCACAACTTCCAATTTAGTTGACATTCTCTTACTCTATATCTTTTCCTGAAATATCTTTTTCCCCTTCTTTGTCTTTTTTTGGACACTTATTCTTCCTTTAAAATGAACTGCAGATACTATCTCCTTCAGAGAAACATTCCTGCCTTCCCCAGGCTAAGTCAGGTCTTCTTCTCTTTCCTGCATGCACTCTTCATGAAGTTTAATTAGAGCGCATGGAACATGTGGCATTACCCTTTATTTACTTTGCTGGGTCTCTACTCTTAAGGTTTAATTATGACTCCTCCCTCACAAAAAAAGATATGTTGAAGTCTTAAACCCCAGCAACCTCAGCGTATGGCCTTATTTGGAAATAGGGTCTTTACAGGGATAATCAAGTTAAAATGTGATCACCAGGATGGGTGCTAATCCAATATGACTGATGTCATTATGTAAAGAGAAATTTTAAACACAGAGAAAGACATGCACAGAGGGAAGATAATGTGAAAAGGCACAGAGAAAAGACAGCCATTGTCAACTTAAGGAATGAAGAGAGAAATGATCTTTAAAAGAAAATATTTATGTGGGAATAGGCATTACAATGGGAATAAGTATGTCATAGTAAACTATGTGCATAAGCGAGGTAAAGAAAAACAATGATTTCTAAAGGAAAAATGAGGAGGATTACAGATTTCTTTTGAGATAATTATCTTTGGCTTCAAGGATCAGGAATAAGGATGAAGTTTGTCTGAATTTAGACAGGTAGCTGCTGTGCAGATGTCCTCACAGAAGTATTTTTTTCCCTGTAGATTACAATGGCCTTTTTGCAAGGTGGTGGTTTTTGCAGAGTCTTTTGTATAGTTTTTGTTATCAGGAATTTATGCATGAGACTCTTTCCTTCATGGACTTCCTGGCCATATGTGTCAGGGCTAGTCATTTTTTTTTTTAATACAAGTTACTTCATTTTGATTTTGACAACTTTCACATTTCCTTCTTTTGATTAAAATCCTACTCCAAAAGCTTCACTGATCAATCATTCTGTAGTTAGGTTTTGATTGTTCTTTGGTGTCTGGATGGACCTATGTTGGATTGTTGGTCCGGTCCCACTTTGGAGGAAGTGAATAGCAACTAGGAGTTTGTGTCGAAACCCTTGTAGCCACATTTGAGCAACGGGGAAGGTAAAAAAAAGGAGTGGTTCTCAGGCTGTCTATCTGGAGTCCATTATTAAATTTAATTTTGTCTGCTTCACAGACTTTTGCTATCATCTCAAAGTGCTGATTCAATATTATTCTGTTAGGAGTTATACTTCTGCAAAAATTTTGCAAGTAATAGATACAAAGTTTAGAAAGAAAAATACAAAATAAAATTAATAGTAATATTATAATCTCAGTTTGCATAATGGTTTTGAGCCATGAACTGGGGCCTGAAGGCAACCAATTGAATAAAACAAATGGCCACAGGAAATAAGGTGAGACCTGTTGTAGCCACGTGACTGTTTTTGTTTTATATATGTGGGTCTCAAGTTTCCCAGAGGAATTCATCCAGGTCAGCATGCAGTATTAGCAACTGCACAGACATTTTCTTATTTAACCAATAGATAACAAAGAAGAATTTTAATCATCTAGTATCCCATGACCAGGTTGAATTAAAGTAGAAAGCAAGCAACAGTTGTATTACGAATATGACCAAAGTCACTCCCTAATGGACTAAAGAATCTTAGGTCAGGTTCTGTCAAGTTACCATCAAAAGCTACTAATTGTGACATTTCAATTACATCATTATCCTGCCAAGTGTACAATTAAGGGGGTAAAGATTCTCATTATAATATAAAATTGAGCAAAAATTGTCTACAGCATGAAAAAAGTCAAGTTCTCATCCTGGTTGTAGTTTGAATTGTTTCTGGTTTTGGCACGAGTGGTTTGGTGAACTTTCTGTGGGCCTCATACATCTGGCACTAGACTTGTTCTTACATTTCTAGTTTTAGCCTAAAGGGCTTCAGAAACAGAGCAGTTTCCATTTTTAAGAATTTCATGAAAGAAAGTTGGTTTGTAGGAATCTAGAGGAATTCAGGATCTAGCCTTGTCTATAGGTAGATAGCAAGAACTTGAAAACAATACACAGGTGTTATAACAAGCATGTTATAGTTTTTATTTCAGAACATAACTTTTTCTATGTTGACCAAATGGGTATATCAGATTTATAAACCTCCTGAAGCTCAAAAGTCAAACCAAGAAAGTCTTTAGATTTGACCTACAGTCTTAAGTTTCCTGAGTCTGTCAGGATGTGATAGGTTTTACTCATTTATTTAAGGTTGGGAATCCTTAAAGTTGGGCATTTTAAGCACATTCTCAAATATGACATTTGTGACAAAGCCTTGGTAATATAACCAATGTTTCCAATTGCCTTTTGTTATAAAGATAAAGCAAATTTTTATTGGACTTATGCAAATAACTATATTTCCATAATGATAGTCACAAATAGACTCCAAATTTTGGAAGATTTCAATAAGGAAAAAAAAAATGCTTCCATATTTGTTCACAAAAATACACTTTACCAAATTGTTGTAAACTATAGATAGTGTAAGAGAGAAAATTTCCTTAAATCTGGAAAACAAAACATTTCAGTAAAGAACCAACGACGTTTCAAATAAAAATAATAAAAGCATTATCTTCATTAGTTACTTAATCTCATGTAACTAATTTTTGTTCTTCTTGATCTTGATTAGCAAATTCATATACCTATCAGTTTCTTTATTAGAGTTCTGGAAAATAGTAATTTAGTAAATTAATCTTAAAGTTATTAGGAACTCATATCTAAGAGGGTTTGTTAAAGTATTTTCCATTAATATAATTGCAGATATCTGTAAAGAACAATCAAAATAATTGGATGACAAAAACTTGAATAACCATTGTTAAAAATATAACAGAAGTTCATTATAACTGGCAATTGACAAGGAAATTTTCTTATTTTTCTTATATAACATAATAACCAAAATTATGACTGATGAAATATTAGACTTTTAAGAGTTTTATACAGTTTTGGTGATTTATACATGCTCAATAACATACTCATAAATGTAACTGCAAGTGAAGACACTCATCACTTGTTTCATAATTCTTTCCATTTAATTTACCAAATAAGCCAAATCAATTAATATTCTTCCCAAGATGCCAGATACATCATTTAATTCTCTTCATTGACCCAACAGAAAAATCTCAGAGCTAATTTAGGTTAAAAAAAGACTTAATTTAGAACTCAGGTATTGGGGAATTCTGTCAAATATGTCAAAAGGCTCAAAACCCTTGATCAAAACATGATCACAAGTCACTATGAAGAAAACAGTCACTCATTTAGTAAGAGTGATATGAAAAACTTTAAAAGCAATACAGAAAGTTACATGATGTTAAAAAAAAAACCCAACCCTTTCAAAGCTCTGTTTTTCCAAGCAATTAAAAAAAAACTAATATAGACAACACAGAAAATTATATGGATTAAAAGTAAAATCTTTGTTTCTTAGACAAGACATCAAAAAAGCAAAGAAAAATCTTCGTAGTTGACTTATTTTCTTTATGAAAAACCTATTTAGATGAACTGGAAGTCAAACCTGATGAAAAGATACTTGAATTTAATTATACACAGTAAGAGCATCTCCAACATTATGAGTACACACCATATTATAAGTGAAGGTAAACAAGAAAACTAGTACCTCAAGCAGGAGAATATATGACTTTTAGTAATAGCATGGAAAATGTCCTAGTTACTTAAAAAATTCAGACATATCAAGAAAAAAATTTCTAAATTAGACAGAATTATTCTTTTTTCCCAAGAGAACACATTTATATTCTCAAACTTATAAATCTTAAATCAAAAACATTTGGTACATATATAGAATTATATGGATTAATTATAATTCTTATTAACCTTAGTTTTTAGTAAAAACTTATAAATCAAGGAATTTTGAACTGTCACATAGTAAGTGTTTTATAAATTAAAACCATTTTATAATTTTTGGAAACATGTTTTCCAATAATTTTTATATGTATTAATAGACCCAAATATACTTAGTCTTTTTATAAATTTAAAACAACCAAAACATAAAAAGCTAGAAAATAAATTGCTGAACATAAATATGTTTATTTTATTTGGAAATTTAACGAGTATCTGTAATTTAATATAACTTCAAGATGTCAAATTGCATAAAAAGTTTATTTATAAAACTTTCCTTATTTACACTTACATCATTTATTTTAAGCAATTTTCTTAGATTACTTATGAAAACAGATATTAGACAAAACTAGTCATCAATTCAAATTATTTTCCTGTTAACCATTTTTTATAGCCTGTGAGTATCAAGCATTCACCTAAGTAAGAACCTTAAGGTTAAATATATGTATGAGTATTCAGCTGATAACGCTGAACAAAGAGTTGGTTTTATTAAAATAATAATGTTAAATTAGTCTTATCAAAAATTATATTAGCAATGATTATTCTGTTTTAGGCTGGTTTATAGTTTTATACATTTTGTGTAAAATCCTAACACCTTAAAACATCTTTCATAAATAAATATAATCCTGTCTGACCATTTAACCAAGGCAAAAATGGATGCTCACAATTCTGAAGACATTCCTATTTTTATTTTGCCAACAATCTTAAGGCCATCTCATTTATTAAAAATTTTCTTAAGTCACATGAACTAAAAGGCATGTGGGCTAATTATTATATGTTTTATATGCACACTCATTTATCTAAGTCAATCTGAATAGAATTCCTTAAGGAATTTCTGGCAGACATCAGATTTTGCCATATAGGCACAACATAAAAATGCACAGACAACACAAATATATAGACAGAAGCATATTCCCTACCTTTCACTTGAAATTTTAGTCAAGATATAGTAAAACATAATACAAATTCACTGGTTTACAAACAGCAGTTGGAGCCAAGTTTTATTTCTTATAAAATTGGATTTGTTTGTATGACTAATATTTATTTGTAATAATAGGTAATATGATGAAGGCTGTGGACCAAGTTTTTAAATATAGGTTTCAAAACAATTTCTCATGCTTTTTTCCTTTTTTCAGTTTCAAATGAGTCTTGGTAAACATATTCAAATGTTTACATTTTAACTAGATCTGGCTGGATTTTAGGAGAAAAACAAATCTCTAAGTAGCCTTGAATTAGTAACAAATCTATTTTTTGTTTGCTAGTCTGCTGTGCTTGACTAGTCAATGCAGGTGGGAAAGCATTTCAGCAGTTATTTTCAGCTTTTTCTGGCCCTTGTGTAAGAGACAAAGGAAAATTTTTATGTTGGATGAAGATAACTTATATTTCTCTGAGCTCACAATTTTGACCAGTATTATCTGAGAGCCTAACTTTCATAAACATTTATCCAGTTCTTTTTCTTTTAGAATGTCAATTCTTCAATTAACTATTCCGTAACCTTAAGCAATTGTTAGCCTGAATAAAACTAAATTTACATTTACAAGAGGTGTCTATGCTGTTGGTTGCCATGGAACTGTTGTGTTTTGTAAAGCCATTAATTTAAAATCCCTTTAATACTTAAAAAAAAAAAAACAAAACTTGGCTGCAACGCCGTAAGCAGTCAGTTTTATTTCAATACCAAAAGAAGAGTTGAAAAATTCAATGTAGGCAGAAAAAAATAGAGATAAAGAAATTAGATGACTCTATATGTTACCTCAGTAGTTGCAGGGCTTTTTCCACAGAGTTCAAACAATGACCATTGATCTTTGAATTTTTCTTGATGTCATTTACCCATCAGTTTAAAAGTATACAGAAAAATGGGCCATAATGTAGCCATCTGGAGTTCCAAAAATCCTGCTTGCCCTAATGTTTGAGAATCCTATTCTGTTTCTGATTCATCTCTCAAAGCAAAGAAAATCCTATAAATTCTGTCAGAGAATGTCAGAAATTTGGACTCGTGTTTTAGATGATGACAATCACTCTATTGGCTTTTAACCAGCCCTCTCGTACCCACCATTTAGAACATTTATTTTTGCTCTTAGATTTTCAGAAACAATGGGAAAGAGCCAAATCATTTACAGATGTATATAACAACACCAAAATAAAACAAAAATCAGAGAGTTCACAAAAATTTTAACTGAGGTATGCAAATCAGTCAAAATATTAAATTAGTAAAATAGCAAGAACCAAAAGTAAATTCACCAGAAAAGACATGCATCACAGATAGAATGTAAATTCTGTAGAAACCAGAGTCTTCAAACCAGAAGGACAGTTCCTTTATACAAAAAAGGATGTGCCAGGAAAGACAAGTCTTTTATCATCCCAGGAAAAATGTAAGTTCCTTTATTATGGTGGTCTTATAATGAAAACAAATTCCCAGTACAGTTTAAAAAAAAAATTCTTCTCCAAAAAAGAGGGAGGCTTGGCCTATGAGAAAACTGAACAGGCAGAGCAAAACAGTTGTGGAAGCAGAGAACTCCAGCTGCAAGTAATAAGTGCACCTTTAGATGATACCAAGAATACTGCACACACCAGTTCCAAGGATTGTCAATTTCTTCTGACAGTGATCTTTCTTCAGATCTCACCTCTGACGTCATTTATGCCAACCTAAGTAAGAGAGAGGCTCTCCAAAAGAAAATGATAAGTATATGGGAACAGGAAATTGCAATGAGAAATACGCATGTCATAGTAACCTATGTGAGTATTTAGGAAGGTAAAGAGAAACAAAGGTTTGTAAAGAAAAAATGAGGAGAATACCTAATTGTTTTGAATAATCATCATTGGCTACGAGGGTAAATAATAAGGGTAGTATCAGTTTCTACTTTGCAGAGAACTTTTTGCTTCAGGTCCTCAGGTGTCAGGGTAAAATTGGAATTTGTATCCAATAATGTTTGAAAGGTCTGTATATTTTCCTTCCTGTATACAGTTACCAAACAAATGTCCTTAGGTCACTTTGAGAAAGGAAAAGGAAATCATTATTGTAGCTACTTGACATGGTACTGCAAGTTCTTTCTTCAAGAGACAGCATTTCCTCCAGCTGATAAGTTTTGGGTCTTAGAAATGACTCAAGTTTGGAAACTGACAAGGGATTTTGACTCTCCACTGAGGTGGTTAACCTCAGGCTTATGCTCATCTTTTCTTGATCTTTTGTGATGAAATACATTAAGCAATAATCCCATTGTCAGCCCATCTTTCTTGCCCCCAGGATCACATATCCTCGTTGTCATCTCCACAGATCCCTGCAGGTCAGGTAACCTTTGTTTTTCCAACCTCTCTATCCTTTATGGAATAAAGCTGTGATCTAAAGAATGGGTACTTTCCCCTGCTGCTCTGGGATTCTATTATGTCTATTACCATGGGGAGCCTAGTTCTATAACCGCATTTTCCACGGCCACCCCAGCCTATAGCTGACAGTACCACCAAGGTGCTGGTGTTCCCTCACTAACAAATACCTCCTTGCCTAGGTGGGTAGGGTGGCCTCGGCCCCTCCCTGGCCACAGAAGTTTTGGCAGCTTTACTTCATTTAATGTGCACCATCATTTTCTTCAAGCTTCCAAGTAGCATTCAAGCATATATCAAAACTATACCCCACGGACCCCACCACAAGGTTAAATCTTGTGTTGACAAATTCTTTCTTAACTAGCCTTATTATCTGCGCCTTGCCATCTAGCACTCCCAGGTGTGCCTTTACAGTTCCTGCTGATAAAATATAGCACACCCTGCAGCTCCTTTGGAGTCTAATCCTTTTCATCCATTATCCTTGGTGGGTCATGCTGTGGTTCTTACTTTAAATACATGTCTGGTGGCCAGGAGAAGTGGTGGAGTTGAATGTGAGGGAAGACATTATCCCATAGGCTTTCTTTTACTGTCGTCTTTTGCATGGTTGGGCCATTTCTCCAGGTGCAGATTGTTCAGGGAAATCTGAGGACTCGAGGTTCACAAATGCATCTGCAAACATGTCCCCAACTCGACCTCAGGCTCCACTTCTTCCCCATCAGAGCCCCAACATTGTCATAGGAGAATAGGCTGAAGAATAGTTTTCTCTGAAGTTCTGTCATGCTCACAATTAACTCTTGTCCCTGACTGTCAGGTGGGTCTTTTCTCCAGCTGCAAGTAATAAGTGCACCTTTAGATGATACCAAGAACATCCTCTGACTGTCACGCTTTGCTTTATGTTGATGATCAACTGACCAGAGCCTGTCATTTAATCTTCAGTGCATCAGTTTCTCACAGCAATAGTCACACATGTTCACAGTCCTTTTCAAGATGATTTCTCCCAGCCAGTGCATATCCTTCCACCTGCATTCCATCCTGTCTCACCATCGGTGAGCATCCTAGTATTCATGCTACAACAGCATGCCAGGGACCATACTCTTCCTCATCAGAGTGATGGGTCCTCATTGCCATCTCAGTGGTGTGTGACCCAACCCTAGCACCCCATCTTAATCTCTGCCTCTTGGAGTTATTTCTGGTACAAATGACTTGGGTTGGCTTCTATAGAAGCAGACATTTATTGGGGGTCCCTTTAGAGGATAAATAAGCAAACAACAAAAAGGACAGTATGTAAGAAAGAATCTATAAGGCAACAAGCCTTCGTAGTTATAAAAGTAGATGTTTTATTGACCACAAGGGAAGATTCCTAGGCTTCTGGCTTAGAAAACAAAGTCTATTATGGTTCCTCCCACTGATCTTGGTAACTTGAGACTTACCTCCTAAAGATCCCTCACGTTTTCTCCATCTCAGCTGCTTCTGCAGTGTCTCACCTGCAATGCTGCTAGGGCCTCTCAACCAGTATTCCACCTCCAGCACAATTCTCCCCCATCCAACCTTCCTTATGCCAGATGTACTAGTCAAATAGTTTTCCTAAAATCCTGATCCAGGCTAAAGCTCTCTATTAACTTACCAATACTCCTAACATCATACTCATCAAGCTCTTTGGCCCAGCATAAAGGTCTTACCTCTTCTAACAAATCTCATGTCTAGCAGTATTGCAATCCTTACTGAGACCAAAAGAAGTAATATTTTCATTTCTTTTGTATTCCCTTTGTGTGCTCTTCCTCAGCCTGTCCACCTGGTGGACCCTTATTCGTCCCTCAAAGTCCCGCGCAAATGCTACCCACTTGATAATCCAATAATACCATATCATTATTATTTATTGCCCTATCTCCCCATCTAACTTATAAGATTCTCAGGAGCAGCATCTACTCGAGTATATGCCTTCGTCTCTCCAGATTGAGGGCCTCGCAGAGCACCTGGCACTTCAGAAATGTTTGTTGAATGCGTGCATGAATGAGTATATGAAAACACAAATGAATGATTAAAAGGATAATATAGGAAAAGGCATTAGTAAATGAAAGAATGCATGGATTTGTCTGCTGCATTTCTAGGTTTCAAGCTGTTTGCAGATTCCCGATAATTCTTTCCTTAGAGTCTAAACATAGCACTAGGGTATGTGAAGAGGCCCCTCTGAAGAGTCTATCTGCTGATTGGGTAGAATTGGGACTCTCTTAATCGGAATCCACATGTGTTCACCGGACAGCCAGATGAACCCTGAAGGTTCCCTTTTCCCTCTCTGAGCTCTGAGCCTCCTGAGAAATAAAACACAAAACCAGTGGACATCCATAACATGTGGAGTGGGAGTTTTATCTGTAAGGCTCTGAGAGCAAAAAGGTTCTTACCTACCATCTGCTCTCATTATAAACTAACTAGAGAAAACTCCATCCAGGTTAGGGATGGAACAAGGGATGGAAGCCTTTTCCTGTCAATTTAAATACAAATGAGTAATAGACATAATTTGTATATATTGAATGGAATTCAGTCCCGAAAAGCATTTGGATTTGGTAGCTTCCAGTAAATAGAACAGGCCATTCAAATGACCTAGAATGTAAAGATGGAAGTCAGCTTGCTATAGGAGAAAAATGCTCGACCTAGGGACTTGACAACATATGACTGGGCTCTGCTGCTCACCAATTGTGTAGTCTGACCTCCATGAGGTCCCACAAGATCAGTGAACCTCAGTTTCCCTACTGCCAAAAGCCAACTTCATGGGCATGCAAATGTTGTGTGCTCAGAAAGCCCAAGCCTGGCTTAATGCTCTGCAGTTGCAATCGTGAAATTGCTTTTTAACTTGTGTTTTGAAACTGAGGTCTGATGGGACAGTGGAGTGTGTGTATTAGCAGAGGAGGTGCCTGCAACATGTGTGTCCATGGTTGCTCACCACGCCACTGGCATATAGTGTTCACAACTCTCCAAGAGCACAGAATTCCAGTGATCCCTGATATGTGGGAGTGCAGAGACTAAGAGTGAGTGCAAGGAAAGCATGTTTCATCAGTGACTGAAGGAGTGGAGGTGTTGGCAGCCCTGGGAAGCCACACTTCCATTGGGACAAGAACATGCTTGAAATGCCCAAAGAAGGCAATGGTGTTCTAAGAAGATTGAAGAACCAAGGAACTCTATCCATGGCACTTCTTACTTATGTCACTTTTCTGGAGTAGTCAACCACTTATGCTGAACATGAGAATGAAAGGGAAGGGAACGATAAGAGAACCCATAATTTCTTTTCCTTCTAGTCCTTTCTTGCTCATCAGCAAACCAAAAGTAGTGTGTCTTGAAATGTGAACATATCAACAAGTGAAATGAAAACAGTTGACTTGGTTTTATGCTGCATTTTCATTGTTTCAGAACAAAAATACATATGCATGCATGGGCTACAAAATTCAGATTGTATACTTTTAGTGATATTGCATATGCATTATATACTCTGATATTTGCATTTAAAACTGGCATTGCACATTATAAAGATGAATAGTATAAGTTGTGCTAATAACTTAATTTTTCCCCCAGAATGACATTAAATAGCAAGAAAAATACATCATAACATGTCAAGAAATCTCAGAAGAAAAATAAGACCTTCATGTTCTAGTATATTCACTGGTATCTTTTTTTAAGGGTAAAAAAGTCAAAACAACAACAACAACAACAACAACAAAAGGGGTCTTGGTTTTTTTTGGTTTTGTTGTTTTTGTTTTTTTGCACCGGGGTCTGCAAATTTTGTAGCTGGTCCTGCTGCTGGTCTAAATAGTGATCAGGCTAGAAGATCTCTAATTATTCATAGTCCTGTGACTTTTAGTTACTAAACATCTCACACAACTTGCATAGAATAATAATTATTTCATGTTAGCTCCAGATATCCTGGATTCTTCTCTACCCTCAACCCCACATGACAGAGATTTCCCAGTCATAATTCACTCTAGACTTTAGCACCTCTCCAATCCAACTACTGCCACTGCCAAATAAAGCTACCATTCTTTCATCAAGAATGACTTCAATAGTCTCTTGATTCTCTTTTTTTTTATTATGAAGATGTGGGGTAAAATTCAGGGATAGCTATACAAATGCTGATTATGCAGATACCCTTGTTGATGAGGTACGCCCCTCCCTCCCCTAGCAGTTTCCCTCAACTGCCAATCCCAGTCCCCTCCCCTGACAGTTTCCCCAGTAAGATTGACCATCATTAATAAAACAAACAACAGATGCTGGCAAGGATGCAGAGAAAAAGGAACGCTTCTACACTGTTGGTGGGAATGCAAACTAGTACAATCTCTTTGGAAGATGGTGTGGCGATTTCTGAAAGAACTAGAAATTGACCTTCCTGATTGGTCTTTATGCTTCCAGCCTTGCCCTGTTCACTCCATACCTGACTTTGCTGTAGGACATCTTAAAACATCACTTTGATCGTGTCTTCTGTTTCTCTTTATGCTTATAACTTTTCGGTGGCTTCTCATTACTATAGGGGGAGGGAATCAAACACACCTATGTGGTCAACAGTTCAGACTGATACGGTCCCAGAGGCCACCTCCACCATTTCATCCCGGGTAGTCCTGCCAGTTACTCCTGAACCTCAATCTCCTACCATCCTGATATAGTTGCTATTCCTACAAGGAACCTGACTTGTTCAGGTCTGCTGGCCTTTGGACATGTGCATGAAGCTGCATCACATTCTCCTTTACCTGATTGACCTTTACCTGTCCATCCAAATGTTCCAAATTCAGGCCTTACCTACCCCAGGAAGCCATCTATGACTTCTGACCTGGGTAAGGAAAATAACCCAGGTGCCCTTATGGCATCTTGGGCATCCCCCAACTTATCATTTTCCCATTATGCTGAAATGACATTTCTGTGTGTGTTTCTACCATTGTGCAGAGATTTTTGTCTTGTTAATTGTCGGAATATGAACTACATAATAGTAGAAGGTCTTTAATGAATAGTGATCAAATACCTTTCTTCTGTCTCCACCTGCCTTCTCTCTTTAATGTTGTTTTAACAAAGAGTGTCTCAAACAAATAAGAACAAAAATGTAAAGGCATTTTGAGGGATTAATGAATACACTGTCCCTGCTCGGGCCTTCAGAGCTTGCCATCTAGTGAGAGGGAGAAATAAATAGCCACAATATAGAGCACCTTATCCTGAGCTGCCAGAGAT
Source organism: Tarsius wallacei (assembly GCA_963574415.1). Lineage (NCBI taxonomy): Eukaryota > Metazoa > Chordata > Mammalia > Primates > Tarsiidae > Tarsius > Tarsius wallacei. The sequence continues at coordinate 17,537 of CAUYQG010193783.1, forward strand.
CCAGAGTAAATGATCCTCTGGCCTGGAAGAATCAGAAAAGATGCATTGCCAGGGCAGACCTGCAAAGGATGACTAGAGAAGCATACAGCAGTTGCCTGACACACAGTAGGTCAATCAGCCATTAAAAATCCGACGTCATCTCTCTGGGTGCTTTTGTGGCTTGAGTGAGATGCCTTGCCATTGTTTTTGCATTAAACAATTGCTTCTTTATTTCACAGCGCCTTGCATTATAGTCCATTTTCCTTGGGAACATTTTTCATTCCAGTCCTTATTTATTTCAGGCAATTCATCTTTTCTCTTGGTGCCCTTTGCTGCCACCTAGTTAATTGCTTGTTGTTCAAAGTTTTTCATGTTGAAGTTTACTTTTTTATTTGCTATCCAGAAAATATGGCTTGCTTTGTTTTTTCATTGTTGTAAAATACACCTGAAATACAGCTTTTCTGTTCTTACCTTTTCTTCCTCTCCTCGCGAAAAGGTTCAGGAAAACACTAGCACAAGGTGGCAATTTTTGCTGACATTCACTGGTGCTGTGAGAGGGTTTTATGATTTCCCTCTCTGACTTCCCACAGGCCAGGACATTGGGTGTCTTCACATCCAGATCTGGAGGAAAATAAAATTGGTGTCAGCTTTATTTTGTTTTGGTTCTTTGAAGGCCCCAAGGTTATTTAGCATGAGGTAATGAGTTCCATCTGGGAATAAAACAAGCTGGAAAAAGGACTATTCAAGAGTCATTTTCAAATCAGATAATTGATTTTAATAATTGCATATCAGATGATCTCCACCTGGGTGGAGTCTGGCAGGTTCCAGTCCACCATCTCACTAGCAGTTCCGAATCTGGAACCTTCCTTCCCAGGTCATTCTCAGTATCCTGAGAGATACTAACCTCTGCTGACAAGTCCTCTCCTTAGGGACATTCACCCTGACCAGTCTCACCTGATCAATCTCAAAACCCTAATCCTGCTGAATTATATATCACAGCTCTTATCACTACTCCAAATTATATATATTTGTGTATACATATGTATATGTGTATATATATTTGTCACCTTGTTTATTTTTGCTGCCCACAAAATAAAATTCTATGAAAGCAGGGGCTTTGTCTTGCTGCTTGCTGTATCATTCTGGTAGGGACTACAAAATATTTGGTGAATAAGGATGTGAAAGAAAGATGTTTTGGGCAGAATTCGTATTAGAAAATATTTCTTTATGTGAAAATGACAAATGATGGTGATAGTGATTATAGTAAAATAATAACTATTTTAAAAATTGTAATGTATTGGCTATCAACTAAATCTCAGGAATTATATAAATAAGTTGTGTTATCCTCTTGAATTTTCGTGACATTTATATGAGTTTCATATCACTATTATTTCCATTTTACAGATGGGTTAACATAGCTATGGAAGGGACGGATGTGGAATATAACCCAAGCCCGACTCTGGTGTGTAAAACCTGCATGATGCTCAACCTGGTTATTCCCTGCCTGCCATTGATTTCACTGAGTAAAACCTGAGTTCTGTGCCTTGGGGCAACACCAAATGGGTCCTGAAGAGAAACTTTGGGGAACTGACTATACACTAAAAGAATAAATTTCTCTGCAAAAATAATGTGCCTAACTGGTCTCTGTCAAATACCTTCCAAAAATACCAAATAGTATTAGAAGAGAGTTTTGTGGGGAGGAAGTACTCAAGAGACCAAGTCAGATGAACTTCAGTTCTTTCCAAAGGTAGCCTGCAAAGGGAGGCTCAGACTTGATTGGAAAATGTTGAGGCACCATCATACTTGAGGGAAAATAATGACAATGCAGCAAGTTATAATAATAATAATAGCAATACAGTATTGATTTGCTGTACAATGTTAAATGCTTTATGTAACTTATTCTATTTAATTCTCACAACAGCCCTGTGAGGGAGGCAGCTCCATATTAGAATGGCATAGTTAGCTCTGAGATGTTATATAACTAGGCCATGTCACCTAGCTAGTAAGAGACAGTGCTTGCATTCAGACTCTGCCAGCCTCTCCAAAGCCTATGATGCTCCAATTACTCCACTCTCCCAAAGCACATTATGTCCTCTATTAACATTTTTAAAAATTACCTTTCATTTTATGCAGAACTGCGAGCCCAGTTCTTTCCTGCGTTCCTCTGTTTAATATAAAATAATGACCCTTAAGCTCTGCCAAACAATAAGAGAAGAAAAATTCAAATGAATTGAGGGGGAAAAAGCATGAAAAGGGAAGTGGTTTCAGAAAGGAAAACCACATATTGTTGTTTTGTTGGTATGGCCAACTCTTATGTGTGAATATTAACATGACAGAGCCTGCCATCGTAGCACGCCTTAACCCTGATTCACGACCTCCATAGCTGCTCAAAATATGTTGGAAAGGTTCTGTCTTTCTCCCTCATGACTTCCGAGAGGAGACATGGGAGCTATGTGTCATCTTACTTTGTTTATTTTTCCCACTGAATATGCATTTAAACATAGCCATTCTGTTTTCTTAAATTCTGTATCCCATTTCCCCCAGAGTAGGACATTCCTAGGGTTCCATTTCCAAGACTACCCTTGGAAAGGGCTTAGGGACATTGTGTCCTTCAAGTGCTCCTTCCCCACCAAAAACTCTCTGCTGTTGTTTCTGTTTTACAGGATACTTGATGAGAGCCTTTTGACACAGCATCATTTTACAGTAACACTCATTTATTTTAGTGTGCAGTTTTGCAAGTTTTGGCAACTGTATAAAGTTGTGTAACCAGCACCAAAAATCAAGACATAGAAAAGTTCTACCATCAAAAAAATTCTGACATTCTCTTTTGTAGCAGATCCATCCTCCACCCAGAAGTCCCAGAGATAACTGATCTCTTTTTTGCCCTATAGTTTTGCCTTTACAAGAACTTAATGTAAATTGAATCAGACAGTGTGTAGCCTGTCCAGCCTGGTGTCTTTCATTTGGCATAATGTGTTTGAGATCTATCTATCCATGTTGCTGGGTGTGGCAGAAGTTCATTTCTTTTTTATTGTAGCATGGTGAGTTTATCCATTTACCTGGCGAGGGATATTTGAGCTGCTCCCAGTTATTGGTGATTATAAACAGAGTCACTGTAAACATTCAGGTATAAGCTTTTGTGTAAAGCTAATTTTCATTTCACCTGAGTAAATACGTAAAAATGAGATTTCTGGCTTTTTAAGTAAGGGCATGTACAATGTTATAAGAAGCTGACAAGCTGTTTTTCCAACTGACTGTATCATTTTGCATTCCTACTGGTAATGTATGAGAGTTCCAGTTGATCAATATCTTAACCGGCAATATCTCACTGTGGTTTTAATTTGCTTTTCCTTAATGTCTAATGAGGCTAAGAATCTTTTTATGAGCTTATTTGTCACGTGTGTATCTATTCTGATGAGTGGTATGTTCGTATCTTTGACCACTTATTGTTTTCTTATCCTAAATTTTGAAATTTCTTTCTGTTATGGATATGAGTCTTTTTGTTAGATGGGTGATTTGCAAACATTTCCCCCCAACCTGTGGTTTGTCTTTTCACTTCTCAACAATGTCTTTTGAACAGATTAATCTGCAAATTAAACTAAACATGAGTTCATACTGATATCTCTGGCTCTGATCCAGTACCACATGACTGATTCTAACCTTCACTTCGTAATTATCTGTCACTTTTCTCTCCAATAGTGAGAAACCCAGCTCATATCTTCCACTATCCATTTATTTATTTGTTCCACACAGGGAGTGCTTCAGAATTGTTAATCCTTACCTCTATGAAAAGCAAGTTTATAAATTTATTAACAATTTAAGTTTGCAGTGTTTATGTACATTTCCTTTTATCATTCATTTTCTAGTAAAAACACACACACCCACTCTCCAAAGGTCATCTTTATTCCCCAACCCTTCAATGAGGTTCCATAGCATATCAATAAAATTTTAGATTAATTTTTCACGGTCAACATTTCACCCTGGGATCCCTGACTTTGTGGTTGATTTTTCACAATTTTCTTACAGTAAGGTCAACTTTTGTGCTATAGATTTCTGTGGGTTTTGACTAATGAACAGCATCGTGTATCTACCACTATAGCATGTGCTACACATATTAGTGCCACAATCGTGAGGATATGCTCTGTGCTTCCTCTAGTCAGATACCTCTTCCTCCCCAAACCTGACAAGCACTGATGTGCCTGTCTCTGCAGTTTTTCCATTTCCATAATATCATATGAATGGAATTACACAACATGTAACATTTTAAGTCTGACTTCTTTCACTTCACAAAACATATTTAGGACCCACTCATGTTTTTGTGTGGTTTAATAGATCATTTTTTAAAATTGCTATATGTCATTTAATTGTCTAGCTCTACTGCTCTTTGTCTTATCCATTCAATTGTTAAAAGACATCTTGGTTGCTTCCAGTTTTGGGCAATCAGGAATAAAGCTACTATCAGCATTCTTTTTTTTTTTGATTTATTGTAGAGATGACGTCTCACCAAGTTGCCAGGCGGGTCGCGAACCCACGGGCTCAGGCAATCCACTCACCTCAGCCTCCCAAGGCGCGGGATTACAGGCTGAGCCACCGAGCCCAGCTTATCAGCATTCTTGTGTAAGTGAATACATACCTAGGAGTGTGATGACTAGGTTGCATGGTAAGTGTATGTTTAACTTTATAAGAAACTGCCAAACCATCTTCCATGGTAGCTGTATCATTTTTCATTCTCATCAGCAATGAATGAGTTTCTGTTGTTTCACATTCTTGCCATTAATCGGTATTGCCAATTTCGCTTTTGTTTTCTTTTTTCTTCATTTTTGCATTTTAGCCATTCTAATAGGTGTATGGCATAATCTCATTTGGATTTTAATTAGCATTTCTCTAATGACAAATGATGCTGAACATCTTTTCTAATGTTTATTTTCCACCTGTATATCTTCTTTGGTGAGGTGTCTGTACAAATCTTTTGCTCATTTTTAAATTAGGTTGTTTGGTTTTTTTATTAAGTTGTAATAGTGTTTTTTTTATATCTTGGATATAAAAAGTCCTTTATCAGGTATGTGTTTTACAAATATTTTCTCCTAGTCAGTAGTTTATCTTTTTATTTTCTTAATAGTGTCACAGAGTAAAAAGTTTTCATTTAGATAAACTCCAATTTACTAATTTTTTATTTAACTCATTTTTTTGGGTGGTATGTCTGAAAACTCATTGGCAAACCAAGTTCATACAAATTTTCTCACAAGTTTTATATTTTTGTGTTTTATATAAGGTCTACGATCCTTTTTAGACTAATTTTTATGTGCACGATGTGACATATTTAGTTTTTTTTTTTTTTTTGGTTTTGTGTTTGGAAGTCCAATTGTTCAAGCATCACTTATTGAAAAGGCTATCTTTTCTCCACTGAATTGCCTTTGCACCTTGTTAAAAATTCAGTGACTCTGTGTGTAGATCATTGTCTAGTTTCTTTACTTTGTTCTGTACTGAGTTTTTTTGGGTTTTTTTTGAGTTGGAGTCTCACTCTGTCATCCAGACTGGAGTGCAGTGGCCGCTTCCAGTCACTGCAGCCTCGACCTGCTGGGCTCCGGTGATCCTTCCGCCTCAGCCTTCCAAGTAGCTGGAACTACAGGTGCACGCTACCACACCCGGCTAATTTTTGATTTATTGTAGAGATGAGGTCTCGCCAAGTTGCCCAGGTGGGTCTCGAACCCGCAGGCTCAGGCAAGAGTTTTTTTTTTTTTTTTTTAATATTACTAGCTTTAGGGGGTACAAATGGTTACATGGATGCATTGCATAGAGAGCAGAAGTAGTCTGTGCTGTAAGTGGACCCACCACCCCCACCTGTACACACTGTACTCAAAAGGTGATATTTCACCTCCCCCACTCCTTCCAACCCTCCCCCTTCTAAGTTTCCAATATCCAATATCCATTATAGCATTCCTCC
>CAUYQG010193784.1:0-64306 GCA_963574415.1 Tarsius wallacei
TGAAACTTGTGTTTGTTTTTCAGGCACTTTTAGAATTTAACTGGATGTTTATATGTTTAGTAATCATCTGATAGTAGACATTATTACTCTACCCTTATACTGGAATGCAAAGTAGCAGAATCATCCTGTCTATGCTGGTACTTTCAGCAAAGATTTTACCACCGTAACCAGTTCATGAAACTCTGTGTTCTGAAAGTGACCACGGTCGGTGAATTTATACAGCTTGGCTTGCAGCCTATCGGCCACTTCTTGTTGTTCCTTCCAGGGAAGGAACGGGTCGTCAGTGGAGGCAAACTGCACAATGTGAGGGCAGTTGGCCTTGATCTTCTCCCACTGCCAGGGGCGGTTGAAGTATCCTATAAGGGGAAAAAAAAATAACCTATCAGTGCCCATGAATAATCTCCATTCTAGATACCTAAGCTCTCTAGTGAGGATCCTAGCACAGACATAAGGATTAGAGCCTAAGTGTGAATTAGAAATGCTTCCTGTGTTTTCAAATCTGTAGAGCTTGATACCATAGCTACTTATGAAGAGGCTGTATGTGGCCAATAAAACCAGGCCTCCAGGGTTCAATTCTAGACTATGGGTTACAAAGAAGTCTACCACCTCTCAAAGAGCCCAACTTATATCCCACGATGGGTGGTAAATCTCTCGTGTACTATTAGAATTTTTAGCTTATCTGAAGAAAGTCCTGTTTTATAACCAGGACAGCCCGGCATCTAGAGAAGGGCTTTTCTGGGATTTCTGCCTTAAGCCTTACCACTTGCACGCTCATTTTCATCCCCCAAGTCTGATGTGTATGCAGACACTAACACAATCGCATACACTTGATGTGTTTCTGCATACCTGGAGAGAGAAAAAATTATGTCAGCTAATATCTTAAATCTTGTCACCAAAAAATTAGTAATCCACTTAAAAACTCATTGATCGTAGTCTACAGAAAGCATGTGCTCCAGTGATGGACACATCTTACACAACATGCACTTAGTTATGGACTAATAGAAAATAAACTGTAATGGGGCCGGGCTCAGTGGCTCAGCCTGTAATCCCAGCACTTTGGGAGGTCGAGGCGAGTGGACTGCCTGAGTCCACGGTTTCGAAACCAGCCCGGGCAACTTGCCGAGACCTCGTCGCTACAATAAATCAAAAAAAAATTAGCCGGGCATGGTAGCCCACACCTGTAATTCTGGCTACTTGGAAGGCTGAGGTGGAAGGATCGCTGGAGCCCAGCAGGTCGACACTGGGCTGGCTGTGAGTATGCCACTGCACTCCAGCCTGGGCAATGGAGTAAGACTCCAAATCAAAAAAAAAGAAAATACACAGTAGTGATAAACACATATTTTCTTTTTTAAATTTTTTTTAAATTTATTGTAGAGACAAGGTCTCATCAAGTTGCCCGGACTGGTCTTACATATTTTCATAAACATTTTCAGTGACGGTCTCATCTCATACAACATGCACTCAGTGATGGACACACCTCATGCAACATGCACCCAGTGATGGACTTACCACATACAACATACACTCAGTGATGAACACGTCTCTCATACAACATGCACACGGTGATGGACTTTTCCTATACAAGACATTAAATAAATAAATAAAATTTTAAAATAAATAAAAATATACATAATGGCTGGGCGTGGTGGCTCACACCTGTAATCCCAGCACTTCAGGAGGACGCGAGAAGATTCCCTGGGCCCAGGGGTTCAAGACCAGCCTGGGCAACTTGGCAAGACCTCGTCTCTACAATAAGTCAAAAAATAAGCCTGGTATGGCAGTGCATGCCTGTAGCTCCGGCTACTTGGAAGGCTGAGGAAAAAGGATCACCTGAACACAGCAGGTGGATGCTGTGGTGGCTATGAGTGTGCCAAGGCACTCAAGCCTGGGCAACAGAGTGAGACTCTTGACTCAGAAAAAGGAAAAAAAAAATATATATATATATATATATATGTAATGAATGCAAAGAAGAATATCAAATGTTAACAGGGATATATTTGAAGTGGTCAGATTTTTTTCTTTTTATATTTTTCTTCCCCCCAAAAGATAATATATAACACATAACCTACATAATACATATATTTATCAAATATATCTTATAGAGTATATATGTATTATATATAACATATAAGGCATATAATTAGAAAAACATACATAAACATATGATTATAAAAAAAGGTATGTGCCAGGTGGTCAGACTCAATATGATTTCATCATCCAACTGTCTCATAAAATAAAAAATAATAAAATTTTTTTTTTAATTTTGAAAAAAGAAAACATGTTACATGCTATTGAGGTCAATGAGAGAAACAGCAAGGAAACTGCAGAACTACAGGTCTAGCCTTGCCTACCTGATGAACTTCCTATTCATTTTCCAAGGAAGTCCAGACTACTTCTGCAAGCCTTTCCTAATACACAAGAGATGTGTACTCGTTCTCTGATGTGGACATTCATCGTTTAGTGTGTATCAGTGTCACCTGGTTGATTAACATGCAGATTCCAGGCTCGGCCTTGGTGCATCTGATTCAGAAGGTTGGGACTGAGGCCCAGAATCTACATTCTGAGGCACAACACCTCCTCCAACCCAGATGACGCTAATGCAAGTGGTCTGTGAACCATATTTTAAGAAATAATGGACAACACCAGAAATGGAGCTCTATTACCACACACTGCCCCGTGCCCTGTATTATTCACTTGTGTTACATCTATCTCCCTCAGTAAAATAGCAGCTCATAAGGCAGGCACGAGTCACCTTTTGTCCACAGTGCCTCGTTATAGTGCCTGCAAGTAGAAACCCAGCTATCTGCAGACGGTACCTTCCCTCAGCAAAGATTAGGCTAAAGAAAGTCATGGAATAATAATAGTTTTAAGAGGGCTTTGTACCAGTAAAGAGGGTTTGTATTTTGTTCTTGGGCCTGAACTTTTTCCTAGCCATTTATTTTGAAAAATATCAAACCTATGGAAAAATTTGGAAAAGCTGAAAACAAGCAACTAGATTCATTAAGCTTGCCACATTTCACTCGTACTTTAGCATGAATCTCTTAATAAGGTCATTCCCTTATATAACCACAATACTATTAGCACACCCAACACATGTAACATTGACACAGTAGTATCTGTATTCATTTTCCTCCAACTGCACCAAAAATGTCCTTTAAAACTTTTCTAATCCTGGATCCAGTCAAGGATGATGAGTTTTCTCCTTTTTTTTTTTTTTTGAGTTGGACTCTCACTCAGTCGCCCCGGCTGGAGTACAATGGCACACTCAAGGCCACCCCAGCGTCAACTTGCTGGGCTCCGGCGATCCACCTCAGCCTTCCAAGAAACCAGAACTCCAGGCGCACGCTACCACGCCGCTAAGTTTTTTACTTATTGTAGAGATGAGGTCTCGCCAAGTTGCCTGGGCTGGTCTTGAACTCCCAGGCTGAGACAATCCACTTGCCTCAGCCTCCCAAAATGCCGGAATTACAGGCTGAGCCACCAAGCCCAGCCCACATTTGGTTTTCATGACTCTTAGGCACTTTTAAATGTTTTACTTTGGCCAGGTGCAGTGGCTCAGCCTGTAATTCCAGTACTTTGGGAGGCTGAAGTGAGAGGATTGCCTGAGCCTGGGAGTTAGAGACAAGCCTGGGCAACTTGGCGAGATCTCGTTTCTACAATAAACCAAAAAATAAGCCAGGCATGGTAGCAAACGCCTGTAGCTCCAGCTACTTGGAAGGCTGAGGTGGAAGGATCGCCTAAGCCCAGCAGGTCGAGGCTGCAGTGGCTGTGAGCGTGCCACTGTACTCTAGCCTAGGCAACAGAGTGAGACTTCAACTCAAAAAAAAAAATTATTTTAAGTGGTATTGACATTGTTTAAGAGTATAGACCAGTCGTCCTGCACATTTTTGGTTAGGATACTACATAGGTGACGTGTCCTTACTCCATAACATCAGAGAGTACATGATGCCAGTCTGGTCTATTATCGGTAAGATTAAGTTTGATCACTTGCTTAAGGTGGTATCTACCTGACCTCTCCAGTGTAAAGGCACAATTTCCCTTTTATGATTAAGAAGTAATCTGTCAAGCCAGGCACAGTGGCTCACATCTGTCATCCCAGCACTTTGGGAGGCAGAGGTGGAAGGATTGCCTGAGCCCTGGGGTTCGAGATCAGCCTGGGCAACTTGGCAAGACCTTGTCTCTACAATAAATAAAAAAACTAGCTGGGCATGGTTGCGCCCACCTGTGGTTCCAGCTATCTGGAAGGCTGAGGTGGAAGGATTGCCTGAGCCCAGAAGGAATGTCACTGGAATGCCACTGCGCTCCAGCCTGGGGGACAGAGTGAGACTCCGACTCAAAAAAGGAAAAAAAGAAGGTTGCTAATAATCCTGCAGTACATTTAGGGTCCTTAAAAGAAAGCACAGCTTTGCTAGCCAATGGCTTGAGAAAAATTCAGTTGGACTGGAGTTGGGACAAATTTCAGTAATGAAGGGATTTCTTCATTTTCCAAACAACCCCTGACAGCTTATAAACATTGCTTACACTATGACTATACCATAATTTTTAGGTCCATATTGAAAAGTGTTATTCTTGTAGCTTCAATCAGTGTGGCTGAAAGGTTATAGAAATTGGCAAGATTCCTTGACATGCAATTCATGTGCCATCTGAAGTGACTGCTTAGGACAAATAAAAACTACAGGGGATACCAAAAAATATATACACATTTTAAGTATGACATTCACTCAAAAGATGGTATTAATCAAATGAATGCTGGCATCACCATGTGACAGGCAGGACAGTCAAAGAAAATGGCGGAAACACAGTTGCAGGAACATCATACTACACATTGCTACTGAAATTTAATTCAACTTTGAAAAGTAATACATAGATAACATCTCTTAAAATGTGTATCAATTAGCCAGGCTCGGTGGCTCAGCCTGTAATCCCGCGCCTTGGGAGGCTGAGGTGAGTGGATTGCCTGAGCCCGCGGGTTCGAGACCCACCTGGGCAGGCGAAACCTCATCTCTACAATAAATCAAAAAAATTAGCCGGGTGTGGTAGCGCGCACCTGTAGTTCCAGCTACTCGGAAGGCTGAGGCGGAAGGATCGCCGGAGCCCAGCAGGTCGAGGCTGTGGTGGCCGGGAGCGGCCACTGCACTCCAGTCTGGGCTACAGAGTGAGACTCCAACTCAAAAAAAAAAAAAAAATACTATACTAACTATTGATCAGAATGTAGAGAAACTGGTGAAAGTCATACTATATTGGACAAGTAAATTGGTACAAGCATGTTGACAAAATTCTTGGCAGTAGCTATCAAAGTGAAACTAAGGACACTGTATGATCTGGCAATTTCACTCCTAGGTATATAACAACTCAAATCTGAGCATATATTCCCCAAAAGATGTCTATAAGGATATTTATGGCAACACTATTTGTAATAGCCTCAAACTAGGAAGAACACAACAAATAATTTTTTTAGCTGTTACTAAGGTTGAAACTTCAAAGGATCAACCAAAACGTTTTCAACTTTAAAACCCTCAGAGCAGCTTCACTGAATCACTCTTCAAAGTCCTATAAAGAGAAGGCGACCAGCAATACAAAGCTCCTGCCTTGATGAATAATCATACCACCAGTAAAGTAGTTTTGCCAAAATCATCAAACAGAATCTTATCAAAATGATACACCCAACTCAGCCACCAATATTCAGGAAATACAAAGGCCCATGTTAAACTTCACCATGGAAACACAATCAACAGAATCAGGACTATGGAAAAGTGCACAGATCAAAGATCTGGTTTCCTCAGCAAATACGTCGTAAGTAAAAAGCAAGAGAGGAGGCTTGTCTGTTACTAATTTATTAAGCTACACAGTTGTTTTGTGTGGTTTTTTGTGTCAGTGTTACGTGATATTGTAAAAACACTGTTCAGTATCCTTCGCTGTACTAGTCGCTGGGGATGCAAAGATAAATATGTCAAGACCTTTTTCCTCAAAAAGATGTGAAAATGAAATTGCTGAGTGCAAAATGGTCTTGTAGATTCCATCAAGAACGTGGTTCAGGCACAGGAGGGAGGATTTAGTTATCTGGTAGCACAGATAGCACGTAGGTCATCATTCAGTCGCCTGGCTATGGTTCAGGGGAAATTGAGGGACATATATCAGTCTGCAATCCCAGTTCCCTTGCACACCAATAACATGTATCGCTCACCCATCTCCTGTGATCTCATAGGCAAAGACCATGTAGATAAAACCTATATGCCTCTCAATTTTTTTTTTTTAAGGGAAGGTCTTGCTATATTGCCCAGGATGGTCTTGAATTCCTGGGTTCAAGCAATCCTTCTGTCTTGGCCTCTCAAATTTCTGAGATTACAGAATTTTTTTAAAGTTTGTTCATTTATCTTAGTTATCATTTAGAGATGGTAATCTTGCTTCGTTGCCTAGGCTGGTCTCGAAATCCTGGATTCAAGCAATCCTCTCGCCTCAGTCTCCCAAAGAACTGGGGTTACAGGAATTAGACACCGTGCCCAGCCTGCCTCTCAAATTTTATCACACTTAGGATAAAGACAACTTGCCTACCTACCAATTCAATGACAGTTAATTATAATTTCCAACTGTGGTTAAGTATGTTTGTGTCTAGCAATTTTCTTCTCTCACTTTTTAAAAAACTGTTTACTTTTAATTTTCTGTGGATTTAAAAATACACAATTTTAGTAAAAAACTATCCTAGATGTTCACTGAAGATAGTTTTTGTCTGTTGTTTCACAGCAGTTTTCTTAAAATGATATTTGGGTAAGTTTTTCTATTATATTTTAAATGACAGCATTCTTATTACCACATTTTTGTGAGTCATTTAAGACTTTGAATTTACCTTAAGATATATCTTCAATTAATGCCATCTGAGAAATGGAATTAAATTAGAGTTTTAAAAATTAAAAAGGAATTGTTTCCCCTCTATATTAAGAAAGATTTTACCTACTAACTAAACATCCCACATAGTCATAGTGAAAAGAGTCAGCCAATGAGACATTCAAAGGAGACTTGATAATTTGTCAATGGTGAGACGGTAAATCTATCAAAGTCCCATGGCTGCCTTTTTCCTTCACTATGTAAATATCTGAGAGACAAATATGGTCCATCTGTATATCTCTGGGACTAAGTACTAGTAATATAAAGATGGAAAATAAATTTACAAACACAAGTGCAGACAGACTCTCAAAAAAGCATGCCATCAAAGAAGAATAGTAAATGGACAATGACAATACAGCAGAGTCTGAACTATCATAGAAATAAATACTGCTCTGTAAAAACACACTCAACATAGACCTTTGCAAGAAGTTTGCAGGGCATAAACCACATAGGTACCACATGGCTACAGAAGAATAGGACATGCCCCTTGGTTTCCAGAAGCTTGTACATTTGAGAGAGCAAACAAAGACAGGAAGCAGCAAATAACAACTCAGGAGAACACAAGATTAAGTGTAAAGTAAGCGTCAAGAACTTTCAAATGAAACAGGAATTAATAGAAAGGAGAGCCCTGGCCCAGTGTAATGATTTAAGAGAGGAAATTTGGGATTGAGTGAGAGGGCAGCAGATGATAAAGCCAATGACTATGTATAGAATTATGAGGTTTGAGTTCCTAGCCATTGGGAAAATGAATAGTTTTTATTTATAATTACTTCATGATTTCATTCTATTAAAGCCATAAGTAGCACTACTGGCTTGACTAACTAGCATGAGGTACGTTCTAGGTATTAGTTAATGGACACAATACTTGCGAGGACAGAACTCTCTTACAAATTCTCCAAACTGCCGAGAGGGCATGCCATGTGTACGTAATAGCCTTAATGTGTTTAGGAAAATATCATTGGATTAAAAACCAGACATTTTTAATTTAATAGAGCAAGATAGAAAGAGTCACAAATGACTCACCCAATTGCCTCTTCATGGTTCAATGTCCGTTTAGCACCAATATAAAAATAGTAAAACATCCTACAGAGAACTTAACCCAAGTGCTTTACAAACGAGCATTAGAACAGGTTTTAAAGATAATTCTGAGGGACATCCACTAAAAGCCTACATAAACACTTTGGAGAAAATCGAAGTAGGACAAGGGAAAGGAATTGTGACTGAAATGCAAGCAATTAAATAGCACAGTACCCATGTGGGCATATGGGCTTAAATATGCTGCAGGTCCGTCTCCATCTGGATTTTAATAAGCTTTGAGTTATTGCCAATAAAATACCAAGGAGGCCTCTTCCGGCATTCATGGGCATCTGCCCACATGGTTCAAACAGGCAGCTGATGGGTTGCAGTTGCTGTTGAGAGCATGATAAGGAAGGGGGCCAACATTTCAAAGTGGACAGAGGTTTCCCGAGCTATGCCTGGCTAGTGCTTTTGGCTGGACGCTGGCCTCAACTGAAAGTATTTGCCTGAGTGTCATTTAAAATAATTTTAAATTGCTATAAACCCTTTCTCACAGTTTTATGTAGACATGGAGACATGTTGGATGTGCCATCTTAAACTAGGTGGTAATACAGAATGTATTTTTAGTGTATTGTAAATATTGTCGTTTTAAATAACACTTTATTCCCACTCTTTTACTTTTATCTATAGAGTAGAAATTCCAAAGTAATTTGATAAGTATCATTATTTAAGCAATACGTAAACCAGATTTTCAATATCCTGAAATACGATAGCCCTTTTTCTCCTTATATTTATATTTTAATTCCACTTTCTCAAGAAAATGTTATCCTAAAATAGCTTGTCTTTTCTGCTTCATTTTATCCATCCTGGAGGATGTTGGTAGTAAAAGTGCATGGTTTAGTTTATATTTCTCTAATGATTAGCCTTTATTTAAAAAAAATTTGAATTATCAACATTATAGTCATTACACTTTTAAAAAATATTTTGTAATAAAAGACACAGACCTGGTATTTATGGTAACATGTTTTATATTGAGGGCATGGACATCCCACCAAAGCCTTTACCACTTAATCTTTTTATGCATTATAAATGTGCATATGTATGAAGGTACTGTTAACACCAATAAATGTTTACAAATTAGACCCTCAAACCATCTCCACACTCTACTTTATCTTTCATTTCTGGTATTTAAGATTAACCTCAGAGTGAATATCAAGCAGGAATGAAGATACTGACTACAAATGTCCTTTGTTGACAAATGAAAATTTAAATAGTATCTTGTGGGTTTGTGAAAAAGATGTGATGCTTCAAGAGTCCACACATCAGCCAGGCTCAGTGGCTCAGCCTGTAATCCCAGCGCTTTGGGAGGCTGAGGTGAGTGGATTGCCTGAGCCCGCAGGTTCGAGACCCGCCTGGACAACTTGGCTAGACCTCATTTCTACAATAAATCAAAAATTAGCTGGGCATGGTAGCGTGTGCCTATAGTTCTGGCTACTTGGAAGGCTGAGGCGGAAGGATCGCTGGAGCCCAGCAGGTCGAGGCTGCAGTGGCCGGGAGTGGCCATTGCACTCCAGTCTGGGTGACAGAGTGAGACTCCAACTCAAAAAAAAAAAAAAAAAAAAAAGAGTCTGCACATCACATGTTCTGTTTCAATCATAATGCCCTTTGAAATAGTGTCAGAGTAGCCATTAAAAAAAAAAACAACACAGTCTTAGACCTAACTCATCTTGTTTGAATTAAACAATGATTTAAATTCAGTAGGCTTGAGTCAATGATGTTAGTTTTGTCATTAATTAACTTGTTTGGGCTTCAGACTCATCCATCTGTACCATGAAACACGGAAGGTGCTGACACCGCCTATAAGAGACAGCATCAGTTTTACTCGCATAACATGAAGGCTTAGAGATCAGATGTACTAAGTTTAGCCTGCACTAAGGCTTTTTTCCTGCCTATCCTTCTAAGCAACACTCGAACTTTTTATAAATCAAACAAATCTGGAATATTTTATTTTATCAATACACCATATGCTCTATCACACTTTATAAAGCTAGTATTTATAATAACTTCATTTATTTGTCAAGGTGCTTTTTTCTGGATCAATGTATAACATTGCTGGAACCCACACTATGGAAACATACTAAAATAGTTCTAGAAGAGACTGGATGGAGCAGAAACTGCCACACGGAGATTACTGGGGGAGGAAAATGGGCAACTAGAGTCTTCAGAAAGGGTGAAGTGCAAGAGACATAAAGGCATCTTCAAATGTTTGATAGGTTAACATACACGAAGTTGATTAGGCTTATTTTTATTGCTAAAGGTGATTGCCTCCCAAAACAACAAAATTCATGGCCATGAGTTGGGTTTATAGAAAAATTGGGTGTAAATAAGATATTTTTAACAAGTCTCTTCCAACCAAATGCTTTGTTTGCTTGAAGATTTTCAAGTATTTGAAGAAGTGTTGTTATCACATCTATGAGATTGGTTGAAGAAGCTTTTGGAAGGGGAGCTATCTGCAGCAAATGTTAGAGATTCTGTTTGCCCAGTTATTCCTTTTTAAATAACTGCAGGGCTATATACTCATCAGAAGTCCTCAAAAAGATTAATGGGCTGATTCTTGTTAGAGCCACAAGCACTACTCCAGGGTAGCATATTTGTCCGGCTTACTATTTTCCAGTACTGTGTTAAGGATATATTGCTGAAATGCACAGAAGAATGGATAAGTGATCTGCAATGACTATTTAACTCTGAAGCTCTGTTGACTCACGAATTATATTTTAAAACATCCGCTGGCATTTTTCCAGACCTAGAAGAATGGAAAGCACAAATTTACCCATAAACGGATGGAAAAATACATTCTAAATAATCTGGAGTTTGGAGTTGGGATATATTAAGTCTATCTGCAAATATAAACTCCTAGTTGTTCTGGCACCTAAGAAATGATTCCCTGGGTGGACTGCGTTATGAGTTGAACTGTGTCTCCCACCAAATTCATGTGTTGAACTCCTAATGCCCAATCTCAGAATGTGGCCTTATTTGAAGATAGTCTTTACAGAGGTATTCAAGGTAAAATGAAGTCATCAGGATAGGTATTAATTCAATATGCCTGGTGTCATCATAAAAAGAGAAAAAATATGGCACAGAGCCATACATAGAGAAAAAAACAACATGGAGAAACATAGAAGATGGCTTTCTACCAAGAAAAGAAAAAAAACCAACCCTACCTTGATTTGAGATGCTAGCCTCCAGAGCTGTGAGACAATAAATTTCTGTTGTTTTAAGTTACCAGCTGAAAACATTTTGCCATGGTAGTTCTAGAAAACTAATACAGACTGTTATAGCCAATTCTCAGGATTGACTGTTAAATAAGAATTTCCTTAGAATTAAATGTCTGTATCTATTCACATATTAAAAGATCCTTTTAAATTCATCACCATGAACGGAGTCAGTGGAGAGATCAAGAACAAAATCTGGTTATGAAGTTTATCCCTAAATTTGGACTAACAAACTCAGAAAATGAGTGAGGTGGGCATTGAGACCAAGACATATGGAAATTTTGATTTATATAGTCCAAGCAGGGGCTAAAAGTGTTTTATGTAGAGTTTGTAGCAAATACAGTGTGGGATATGTAGAAGGAAAACTGGGATTGCCTCAAAATCAGCACTCTGGGCCTAGTTCCCTTTTGTGTATCTGCACGATTTGCAATAGGCCCACTCTCTGAGACCACTCTATCACCACTAGAAGGCCAGGTTCTGGATTAGGGCATTCCAAAGTATTTAATATTCTTTCAGAGACAAAGTAAAATAAAAGACTCAAATGTTGTTTGGGAAAAAAGTAGACATCAATGAAACAAAGATAGATGTCTATGAAAAATAAATAATTTGAAGTCATGGAAATAAAAATTAAGATCATTGAAATAAAAGACTTTTGTAGATGGTATACTCTCACCATGACATTTTCAAATAGAAAATCAGAGAAGTGAAGGACAGGATGATACATTCACCCATAATTCAAGGTCAAGTATAAAGAAAGAATCTTTAAAAATCATTAAGGACACAAAGGATGGAATTAGAGCAAATAGATAGATTCATATAGACACTACATACATACATACATTGACAATGACAATAGGATTTCATTAAAAAATAATAGAAGGAATGGTAGGAAAAAGAAAGCTCAAAGGTAGTTGCCAGAAATTTCCCATGACATTGGTATTACAAAATAGGGTACTGTGAAGAACATAGCATTATCTAAAGGCACTCTTCACTGACAAATTCATTTTTGAAAGCCAGGAAAGCCAAACAAAACAGAAATGCTGGACAGATTTGGTTAGGTCCTTACCAGTTTTCCAAACCTCCAAGAAACACCACTTCTAAAGGATAAAAATAGACAAAGAAATCATGTAAACCCCATACAATCTTACCCTAATTAGTAGAGTAATAATTCTCAAATGGAAACGAGTTATTTTAAATGTGTTTTGTTGGAATCATACATACAGTCAGCTGTTGATAGAAAGTCTTTGTTTGTGTAGCACCACCCGGTATGTGTTGAAACACTATGAATCTGTTTCGGCATTGCAGAGTGTGTGAGATTAACAGTGATGTATTACACACATCACAAATGCCCAGGAGTCTAGGACACTTGATTTGTTAGTAAGGAAATCTACACTAAAGAGTTTTTTCTCCCCTTTTTCTCCTCCCCACTTGCATTACATAACAGAGGAACTTTAAACAGCTACTGGTCATGAACTCTGAGTTTTTGTTTCAACTGTTTTCATTTATGAGTATAATTTATGTTTTGTGCCACCGTCACCAGTAAGATTTTGAGATTTATAGATTGCAATTTACATCATATCAGTTCTATTTTCCCTTAGTTTAATTTTTTCTCATAAAAATGAGTAACACCAGAGAAAGAGCAGAGTTTTAATAGGAAATTTGGGTCAACCCAAATTCCCAAATGACCTTCTAAATTAAAAGTACATTTTTAGGCAACTCACATTCAGGATTCAAGATTAAGTCAATTCCTTACCACAGCTAAAGAACTAATTATTTTATACATACATAAAATTATGGTTAAGTGATACATTTTGTCATATTCTTCTTTTTCTTTTAAAAATAATTAGTCCATGCTGTTTGCTATAGTTCTATAGAAAGGCTGAGGACCACAGTTTTAACTCAAGTTTGGAAAATTACAAAATTTTATCATTAGCATTTAGAGACTTAGTAAAATCAAATTGTTTGCAGTTGTGGTCTATAACTTTAAATATTGAAACACAGATATCTGAGACTATTTATTTTTAAATAATTTATAAATTTTCTCTCAGAGAAATGTGATGCTGTGACATCTGTTTTAGCTTTTTCCTAAAAAAAAAAAAAAAAGACAACTTTATTTTGTTTAGAGTAAACTAATTTGAGCACTGGGAGACACAGACACAAATTTTTAGTTGTAGTTCTAAATATATGAACTTGGAGTAAGTACTAAATTTGGAGAATGCAATTTTAGTAACAGCAACAACAAAAAGTTTTGTAATAGCTGAATCTTCCCACAGTGTTTAATGAATTCATTTTCCTTCTTAAACGGGCTAGCCCATAATTTTGTAACTAGGAGAGGGACTTTGGGCTCTGGGCAATTACCAGTAGAGATTACAGCCGACGTGCTTTTCTCCATCTTTATAGCTCTTTAAGAACATGACTAGTTGAACTGAATCAAGAACATGCTTGTGATAGAAACTCACTGCACAGTTGCCATTTTTTTAATATTGCAAGAATTGCCTGATAAGATTTATGTCTGAAGAGTTAGGCATATTTGTCAGATAAATCTGCATCTGTACACTAATAAAAAAATAGCGCGAACAGCTCACTAGAGGCATAGTGGGGATATAAGATAACATGGATGGATATAGGCATGTATATTTGAATGCACATCTTTTTTATTATTAAAAACATTTATTTTCTCCCTAAGGGTCAAGCAGAACCAACCTTAGTTATGAGCAGGTGGGGGTCCGTGTTGGTTATACAGAAAACAAGTTCGTACACAGAACTTTTTCACAAACACCTGGGTGTTTCACTCAGAAGCGGGGATCCAGAAGGCACAGCATTCTCTGGTCCTGAACATTTGCATCCATGACTAACACCTTTCAGGCCCCCTCAAAACACATTTCTGCAACTTGTACTTTGTTCTTGTGTCAAGTCTGCTAAGTCAAAATGTAGTGATCTTTTGATGTGGATCACGACCAAGGTAAGGGACAGATGCTGCCTCAGAGTAGAGAGAGTAATTGAATGGCAAGACTGCTTCACAAAAGCAAATTAATCACCTCATCAAATCTCTTGAAATAACATGAAAGCAATAAATTATCAACTAACAAACTATCCTTTCTTCAGTAGTGCTGAGACTCCTTTTTCTTTTTCTTTTTTTCTTTTCTTTTCTTTTCCTTTTTTTGCTTCATGTTTCAATCTGTGACCCTGCAGGGATTCATGATAGTTACATAATTCTGAGAGCTATTAACACTTTGAATATCTAAATATCAAGGTGTAGAAAGACAATTAAGAATCTTGATACTGATTCTTTACATTGTCAAACACATAAAAATTGAATGCTAAACTTCTAACAGTTTTATCTTACAAAAAAAGTTAGCAAATTTTAGATTTTCAAAATATAAATTAAAATTTCATCTTTGTTTAAGTGATTCTGATTTAAATTGTGATATTTACTAATCATAATTTACATTTTACCTTTTCATTTTAATACACACTTTTGAATATTTTAGAAGAAAAGTTATTTTTAAGAATATATAATAAATTTAATATTATTTAAAATATATTTTGAATTGTGTTCTCATATAGTTATTAATTATAAAAGTTGTTAATAATAAAAATACTTTAATTACAATATAAAATATAATTGTGTATGTTTTCACTGCATTTATATTTCTTTTTTAAGACTTTAAATCATACCTATCAATAGCATATCAATTAGGTAAAAATATTGGTCATATCAACGTAATTGTTTTTACTAGGATCAAGGCAATAAAAACAAATGTTATTAAAATGTATAATTATTTATTAATTGTGTATATCTTTATTTCATGACTCATTCAAAGACTGTTGGCTTGTAAAACACCAGACATGCACAGTAAATTCCCTCATCTTTGATATTTTGCCAACTTTCAGCCATATAAAAGCTAAACCTTTGAACATATCTTTCAATTTTGTAATTATGAAGATATACTTGTCAAGAATAGAGGATAGAACAGATTTTATTTAACAGCTCGTTAGCTTGATATGTAACTTTTGAATATTTGACATATGGTATGTGGGTCTCCTTTCTACTGCTCCAGGCTCTGTGAATGTTACAAATGAGCCTGGCGTGAAAGAGCCAGAAAGTACATCTAAGGACCAGTACTTAGAAAGGGAGAAGCCGGTTCCGGAGCTGAATCATGTGGTCAAGCAAGGTGAGGGGGTAAGGCATGCCAGTCTTCCCATGAAATTATCAATAGTAATGTACGATATTTTTTATGCTAACTTTTAGTTTTTGCTACATTAGAAAAAGTCTTACAGGACATACCAGAATATATCCGTTGTAGCAGGTTCTGCAGCCTAAGTAACACACAAAATCTCCAAAATCATTTCTATTTGGGATTCCCTGTCTGCCCCTCCAGATCCACTCTCTGCTGCTTGTCTGACTAGCTGCTTGAACTTGGTGGCAGACCCATAGAGACTGCATTGACGGATCATCTTGCCCCCTGACTTTTGGTTCTGTTTGACTCATGGGAGGCATCAACAGGATGTGGGTGGGGGTGGTGGGGTCCAGGTATCCATTTCCCCTGCTGTCTTCTTGCCATGTTCCTGCAGGTTGGCTGCATCTGTCTACAGAGGACCACCACTTCGTTCAGGGGCTCTGCCTTATTCCTCTTGACTCAGGTTCTGGTGATGGTTCCTGCCCTTTGACCTTTAAATACAGGCATGTTCATGGATGTGTAATAGTCTCAGAGTGCCGCACCACCCTTGAGTACTTTTTCTAAACCCTTTGTAAATCCTTCCTCCCTCCTTCCCTCCTTCCCTCTCTCCCTCCCTCTCTCCCTCCTCCCTTCCTTCCTTCTTCTTTTTTTCTCGGTATCTGCCTATGTATTTATTTGTAATTGACAAAACATATTTTTATTGTGTACACCATGATGTTTTAAAATAGGTATACATTGTGCATTAGCTCAAACTAACTAACATAGTCATTTCCACACATACTTATCATTTTTCGTGATAACAATACTTAAAATCTACTCTTTTTGTGATTTTCAAAATGCAGTTCATTATTGTTGATCATAGTCACCATGATCTCTTGAACTTATTTCTCCTATGTAACTGAAATTTTGTATCTGTTGACCAACATTTTTCCCACCTCTCTTTACCCTCAACCCCTGATAACCACTATTATACTCTCTGCTTCTATGAGCTTTTCTTTCAACTCAGTATATAAGTGAGATCATGAAGTATTTGTCTTTCTGTGCTTGACTTATTTCACTTGATATAGTACCCTCCAGGTTCACCATGTTGTCACAAAATGAAAAGATTTCTTTGTCCTTTTAAAGTTGAACGGTGTTCCATTCCACATACATACCACATTTTCTTTATCTGTTCATCCATGGATGGGCACTTAGGTTGATTCTATATCTTGGCTATTGCCAATAATGTCACAATAAACATGAGATGCAGATATCACTTAGAAATACTGGTTTCACTTTCTTTGGTTGTATGTCCAGTAGTGGAATTGCTGGATCACATGATTGCTCTATTTTTAATTTTTAAATTCTCCCATTTTTTATTTTCCCAATTACACAATTGGCATATGCCAGCTCCTTCCCACTAGCACTGTGATTAATATACTTTCTAGTAACATGAGAGTGAACTTGATTATTCTCCTTTGGATTTTGAGCCACAATTCCTTGTTCTAAGTCACAGGACATAAGCGTACTACATGTCCCTAATTTAAGAGCAAAGGAATAGATTATCTCTTGGTAGTCCATACAACTTAAGCACTCTTCAACTCATTTCTCTTTGGGGAGCACTACAGCACTGAGAATGGTGTCTATTCATCAGAAGCACTTAAATAGTTATTGAATCAACAGTAAAGACAAGACAAGATGAACCTCTCAGAGCCAAGGGTAAAAGTCGCTTTCTTTCCAAGGCTGGTTCCCTTCACATATTGAAGTGTCTCCATGTCACCTTTCGTCCTTTATGAGGACATGGGTGGTTATGTATTTGGAATGGAAGGAAACTGGTGGAAAGGAAATGAAATCAGTTGAAAGGATCTTGTTCATGCAAAATCAAAATATTTGTGAAAAATCTTTCTTTGAGAGACTAGGATTTGAATATTTGTCTGACTCCCAAGCTGTAGCGGTTTTAAATAGTATACAAGTTATACATACCTCTGATCTTCATACAATGTCATTATATATTAATATGAGGTTAGTTCCTTTAGAAGAAAATTTATTTGGTAACTACCTTTCATTCTTCTATCGATTTTTTCCAATCACTCTCTCATTGTTCATGCTTAATACCCACTGAATATGTTTAATAAGGCAATTATATAATTTATATTTTCATGTGCAAACACATTTTCAAATGAAGTTATGCAAAGGTCCCTTAGACATCTTAGAAATATAGCTTATCGGTGGCTTTATCACAATTCTTGTTCCTGAATTTTACATTTTGATAAATATTCCTGGTATAAGAATAGTGAAAATATGAGAAACTTCACTTTTTATATTGCCTAAGCCATTAATTTCTCTCTTTTTGTGAATTTCTTCTTCCTATTTTTTCATCTTTTTCCTCTTGCTTTCTTTCTAGTCTCTTGAGATAAATGCTTCTTGATTCATTTTGAGATTAATAATAATAGTTGAAGTTACTTAAGTAACTGTAAATTTTAACCATAGTAATAGACCACGGTGTTCTAACTACTGCTAATTACAAAATACACTTAATAGCAACCTTAATTTTCTCAAGAATCCAAGAATTATTTACAAGTGTTTTCTAATTTCTAAAAGCTTGGGGAGAAGTTTGTTTGTTGTTTTTAACGTCTAGGTGAATTACATTTTAATCAGAGAACACCGGTTACATGTTTATAGAATATACTGACTTTTTCAGAACTTTTATGTGTTCTCTTGATAAAATTGATAAAATTCTGTGGACATGGTAAAAGCTACTACATGTGTTATTCAGCTTTTTTAAACAGATTATTCAGATTCATTCCTCCTTTTCTTGAAGATAATGTATATGTTCTTATTTATGTGTATATATAGCTAGATAGATGTGTATGGATCATCTGTTGGTTGATGTAGTTCATACACTTCATCTGTTCAGTATTTAAATGAAAAATCGGCAGTGAAGTCCTCCCTGAGTCCTCAGCAGATAAAGCAGTAGTCTCTTATGCTCCTTTATTTTTCTCTCCTTTCATTTATCTCAAATGATATTCAAATACTTAATATTCTATGTTCTCCCACTAAAATGCATACAGGAGCTTGATTTTCTGGATTGTGATTCCCCAGCAGTTAAAGTTTAGTAGGTGTTCAAATGTGTCTATTCTTTTGCTTTTTAAAAATGGTATGTTTGCTCTGTTTTCTATTGCTAAATAAGAAAATGCAGGCCAACTCATTATTCAACCCATACATTTTGGTATCTGTTTAAGGGAATTCAGTTAATACTTATAAAAAGTCTTCTTATTACAGGAACTATTAGTCCAAATCTTCCATTCTGAACCCTCTCATGTGGTTCAGTTGGCTCAGTTAGTAAAATGTCTGTTTACGCCTTTTCTAATCCAATTCATATTTAATCAGGTATAAATCTATTTGGCCTCATTTTTATTTCCTTGATGACTTCAATATTCTCAGTCCTTGCAATGACTTTGACTGCCAGACCCAGCAAACCTTAAAACCTCTATTAACACTGATTCCTTTTCTTGGTGTGCAATGATAGCTCGATCATTCAGTACAGAGGAAAGCCCCGGCCTTTACCTGCCAATAATCATCTCTTCCTTTTTTAATAATCTCTTCACTTCCCAATTTTCAACCCATGCAGTTAGGTCAGGCTAGGCCGCCCCATCCTTTTCACCCTGAATTACCAGTAAAAAACAATTTTTCCAGACCTGGCCTGTCAGCCTATTGTGCATCATCATCTACAAGGCTTGGACAATTCCTCTGCCTACCACAACTGGATTGATACATGGTATGCTTGCATTGAGAGTCAAGTGTTGGGTTATGCCATACCTAATGGACTTGAACATTATGTGGACAATTATGCCTTCAGGGCTGATGATGATTGTTTTTAAACAGTCAGCACCATCACTTAATTGATGGAGACTGAAAGCACAGACTCATCAAGTCCTCTAGGTCCAGGTCAGATCTGTGTCAGGAAATGAGAGGCACTCTGAAATCTTAGTTGAGGATGTTTGACTCTAGAAGTTGGAAAATCATGAACTCCCAGATTCTCCTGCTCTCTCCCAGACAGTCGAAGCAGTCCTCTCTTCTTTTATAGACGAGAATAGCTTCCCATTGCCTGGAAACAATGCTAAGACCACACCTGAAGTAAGGTCATGCTTTTCTTCCTTTTCTTACCTTTATTCATTGCCTCTAATGATGAAAGTTAGATATCAGCATAGACAGGAAGAAAATGCAAACCCTACTCCATGAAGAAACGCATTATACACCTAAAGAATCACAAGCACTGGCTAACCTGTGCTCATAGGACCTAGGAAAACAATGTGGAAGTGGATCTTGAGGATGCTGCATTGAGACACTGGCAGAATGTAGGAAAAGATAAGAGATAACTTATTCACATAGAAGCATTCTCCTGAGACTTTCAGTCTAACATTCTTGAAAATATACCTAGAGGCAGTACTACCGGCTGTTAGAATGCCTCCTTGAAGCTGGGACATTAGAAGGGTCAAAGGTAAATGAGATGGAGATGTTTTGGCAGAAGTAAAAAGGCTCCGGGGGAGGGGGGCGGCTGATAAAATGTATTTGCCATGTTAAGAGGAGAGGATCCACTACCTGACTGTGTTCCCTGGGATGTTCTCTTCACTAAGACACTAGACAATGCACTCAAAAGGAATCCCTGGTATCTTTAAGTATCTTGGTGAGGATGGCCTCTTTCCAGAACTGGAAGGAGGAGATGCTAGAAACCTGGCCTCTTTGGAGCTGCACTTCTAATAGGTAAGGTGAACGCTAGCCATGCAATGGCAATGAAAACTGGGTGCAATTAGATTACTCTTGACCCACAGGTGTCTATGGTGATGACTAATAATAGATCATGGCATACCAGGGTGAGCAGGATGGGCAGTCAATGATGAATTATATAACCAGAAAAACACAGAAACCGATAAATAGGAGGTCACTATAATGTTTCCAGATCAAGTCGGTCTATAGACATTGACCATTGATTGGTACCTTTAAGGAAAATAACATTGTAGACTTTTAATAGCATGGTAAATCATGTGAGTTGCAAAGCTTGAACTACTCTAGTAATGGGAGACTCAAAACCCTATCACAATACCTGTTAGAGTGAAAGCTAATGAAGACCAGACAGATTCTGTTCTTGGTCCATCAGTGGATCAGTGAACCAAATGGGTCAGCAGACTCAACCTATGATTACTTCCCCTGACCTCAAGGTCATACTTATGATGGATAGATTATGTTCTAGTAGAAACCTTAACTTATAGAGTAAGAGTCATTATGGTAGAAAATGTCAAACGGAAGTCCATAAAACTGTTTTTCCTTCTCAGCCAAGATTAAACTTTGGAAGCAATATTAGCACTACACTCAAAGGCTTAAATAAAATAGGGCTAGTGGTCCCCATAATATCCCAATTTAATTCAGTAGTATAACCCTGGTAGAAACCAGAGGGTTTGCATAAGATTATGATGCACTACCGCAAGGGAAAAAGAGTGAAACATTCCACCATAATTGTAGGTGGGATATCTTTTCTAAAAATGTGTGATCAGGAGAGCAACATAACCTATGAATGGTATGTTGATACTGGAAACCCAAAATGATCATAACTGAGAGTAGCATCAAAGCTCTAAATTGTGGTCACACTTTCACCTGGGCGAGAATCTGACCAAAAGGCAAACATTTTTTAACAAAATAAGGGGAGACTATCGTTTTTGGACGGAGCTCATGCCCCAGGCCCCAACAGACCAGACTAAAGCAAAAAGGAGTCACTTGTGCTAAATGTGACGCAATCAAACTTAAATTTTAAGGAAGTAGATATATCCTGATACAGACCAATTTTTTCCTCCTGAAACCAGGAAATTCCAGCGTAATAAGGAAGTCTATCCTGCTCTAATGCTTACAAAGAAAAGTAACTTGAAGTAATCTGACATTAACCAATCAGGTTTTTAAAATTGTTGAGTTTCCTTCTTCTCACCTTACAAAACCCACTATTTCACTATTTCCTAGTGAGATTTGAAAGCAAGTAAGACGATTGATATTGGTGACAGAGAGACATGAATGCCTAAAGTTTTGGTCAACCTTTTAATTTTGACCAAAATGTTGAGAGGTTGGCCTCTTTCCATGGGGAAAATTGTTAAATTAAATTTGGCCAAAAGTCACTTCCTTACATGTTTTAAGTTTGGTCTATAGTTTTCCCCATAAATTGTGAACTGTAACCCAACAGGATGTGTAAACAGTTTGTAACCTACTCTCTTTTTTTATTATAAGGATGTGGGTTACGATTCAGGGCTAGGTATACAAACGTTGATTACGCAGGTACCCTTGTTGATGAGGTGTGCCCCTCCCTCCCCTAACAGTTTCCCTCAACTGCCAATCCCAACCCCTCCCCCAAAGTTTCCCACTACTGCCAATCCCTTTCGTATAGTATTATAATGGTTCAAGGTACACTTATGAGTGAAAACATATGACACTCTGTTCTTGGTTTCTGTGATAGATCACTGAGTATGATCGACTCTAAATCCATCCAAGTTTCTGTGAAGTCCATATGTTTGTCCTTCTTTATGGCTGTGTAATATTCCATTGTGTATTGTAACCTACTCTTGCAGCAACTAGTCAAGTCTCAGGTAATCCCTGGATCCATGGTTCAGCCATTACAGGTAGCCAACTGTCCAAACCATGCTTAAATAAGGCAAAGGCTGGGTTGTAACAATCCAGCTGTTTCTGTACCTCACTTCCATTTTCTGTATGTCACTTTCCTTTTTCTGTCATCTGACTATGTGGCAGCTCCGGAGTCTCTCTGTACCTATCTGGTCCTTAGGACTGCCCAGCCCTGAACTGGTTTTTTTCGTCAAATAAACTCTGTTCCATTTTGTTTATCTCATGTTTTCTCTTAATGTAATAAACACTTGGTGTCCAATCTCCATTTTGGTGAATGTGTATTTCTTAATTTCTGTAGTGATTATATTCTTGGTGGTATTATCCTCAGTGATCTTCATCATCTTGACATTCTACAGAACCTCACACTAGCCAATCGCATCAATAGAGCATGACAATTAGATCTAGTTATCAAGAAGTGTAAGTGGCCCTGGTAAAACACATGCCAGTTGCTGGACCGTAGACTCACGAGTACTCAGGGGACTGCCTCATTAGTCAATAGTCTGACTCATGCCAGAACACTCCTTCTCTCCCTCTTATGTAAATAACAAATCGTTGCACCTTGTGCTTTGCCACTGAAAAAAAGGGGTGTGTGTGTGTGTGTGTCTGCGTGTGTGTCTGTGTGTGTATGTACACATACATAAAATGAAGCACAGGCATTAACCTTACAACAGTAATTATTTTGATCCTATAGAATTATTACCTTTATTTGGTAAATGTATTGAATATTCATTTAGTTTCAGACATGAAAACAGGTTTTGGTAGGACACCTTAAGAGAAGATAAAAAAGTTAAAATGTAGATTTCTCTATTCCTCCTATTTTTGCTCTTAATAAAAAATAAAACATCTTGGGCTTTCTGTTCAAAGTTTGTTTCAATATTTGAATCATAACATCCATTACTCCCTCCACTTTTCCCATCCATGGCCCCTAAAACACACAAGTTGCTCCTTATTTGCAGTTTTATGTGTTTTCATCATGATTCAGTTTTATTTGTTTCTTTGCAAATGGATAATCTCATGCGTGGTAGGTCACTCTTGCATATCTAGCCTCCTTTAATTAAGGCTGTAAACAATTTTTCACTGGATAGATTGTAGGTCTTTATATTCTTGTAACAAATATTCAATGAGTCTGTTAGAAACCTTTAATTGTATTTTGAACAGATATCTAAATGAGCAAAATAGTCTAATAATCCTGATAAGTATTACTGTTAAAACTATATCCTAGCTGTTGAGAATTTTTGTCAGAGGTCTTCCAATACACACAGATTGGTTCCAGAACTCTTGTTAATGAGGTGCAAACTTTTTATGTATGTAGAGCATTGTTGTTCTGATCTTATCCTGTTTAAGTCACACTTAGAAAACTCAGCCACTAATTTCCTCTCTTCAAAAGGGATTCTTGTTGTTGTTTCATTTTTTAGCTAATTTCCTTTATTTATACTGCCTTTGTCATGCGTCGATAATGTTGACCAACTTTAGATATTTACAGATTTGAAACAGCTGCAAACATATAATTAGATCTTATCAACTTTGGCCATATGTTTGTGAACAAAACTCTCTTCCCTCTGCCACCAAAGAGCTAAAAACACTTAGGAATTTGGCAACCTTACAGACTTCAGTATTCTCACTCTTCCTTCTAGGATCCTAGACCTTAATGAGCTTCCTAAGATTAATCTATGTAAAATGCTTTTCCTAAACTTCAGGGAAGTCTACAAACTATCTTTTCAGAGTAGTATTATCCAATTTAGGTAATGGTTGTACTTACCTGGTGATCTCCTCCACATTGAACACCCTGCCAAATACTACTGTATTCCTGACAGTGAGAATCACCTGATCTGTTAAATTCTTCAGCAATTATTCACCTCCTAGAAGAAGAGCAATTTATAATGAAACCGCTCATACTTGCTCATAACTCGCTTTATAGGACAAGGGTCTCATTTCTGCAAACTAAAATGAACATACCTGACATTCCTGCCTCTCTGCTTCTGTTTGTCTTGCTAGGCCTTTGACACTGAACTTTGATTTTTAGTGTTGTGAATGCATGTAGCATGTTTCTGAAGAATAGATCCTACAATACTCAGCTACTTGATAAATTCCACTTCATTAGGGAAACTGGCATCTTCCTACCTACACCTCCTACTAGTAGATAACGACTCTGATTTTAGTCAGCTTGCTCTGCTGGGTAAAAGTTTATATTAACTGGTATGACTCATTACCTTGCTGAGACTTTATTCCTTTCTTTTTCCACGTAGCAACCATTGTTTGGCAAAAGTAAGTTAGTGATAAGCTGCATTGGACAGTAAGCTAGAAATGTCTTACCCTTGGTTATTCTAACTCAGTATAAAATTAAATAAAAATGAACATGGAAAGCTGATGAAACTGCAAAGGTAATAAAAATCAAGGGAGAGATCACATAAAGAACTACAAGGAAGCAATTTCCGAAACAAAGAGTTCAATTAAAATTCAAATTAAATAGAACATTTCTAGATTTAAAAAAGGCATCGCAATCAAATAATCCAGAATAAATACATTGTACTAAGATGAAATTGCTGTTTTCATTTGAGAATGGCATGTGATTTTTAACCTCCATAACGAATCCTACAGGGAGATGGCATGGGTTAAAACGAATACAATGTTTGTTGCAAGGAACTAGAAAAGAAAGAAATGGAGGAAAACCATGAGTCCAGACTTTAGCAAAGCTTATCCATAGAACAGACATAACAAAGTTTGTATCAAATCTTTGCCTGACTTGGGCCCGGTCACAGGGCCGTGGCTATTGGAGATTTTAATACATGTCCGTGTTTAAATGCTATCCTCATATTATTAGTAGTTAGTGGAGACGTCAAGGAAGTAAACAAAGATTTCACAGCTCGTTTTAGGTTTTAGGCATGAATAAATGCTTTCTGTCTTCCTTTCTTCCCAGAGTGTGGGTGGAATGGAGGATGGGGAGCAGAGGAGAGACACTAGGTGGAGGCACATTTGAACAAAGCCGAATTTAGCTTATATTCTAATTCATTTGTGTGGGTGCTCTTCTTCCGAGAAGACGGAATCCAAATGATCTTCTGGGAGAACTCGAACCATAATGAAAGCAAGGCAAGTTCTAGAACCATCAGAAAAAAATAATAATAAGCACCTGAACTGCTAGTTTTCAAGTCAAACAGCCTGCTTTCAAGTAAACAGGTTGATCTAATAGAGTTCATTTTGTGCATTTCCACCCTTCCTTCATGTCAGCGGTCCTCGGTGAGATCTTTCACTCGCTGCAAGACTTAACGATCGCTCGAAGACTGACATGCTTTCCTTTGACTTTTTTTCCCAACAAATAATATAATGACACTTCTTGATTCTTCCTAAGTATTATCAGTCCTTGTAACAGAAAACTGTCTTTGCAAATTCAGAATAGAATACAAATTAAAAAGGCATATAGCAAACTTAAAAAAAATCTTTGGCAAAAGAGAATCCGAGACTAATGTTTTTATGCCAAGAGTATGTACATCTGAGTTTGCCTAAACAGTGAAGAATCTGTATGTGGTAAGGATTGCTGTCACTCAGGAATTCTGAGTTCCTCTCTCTATGCTTTTGCATTTGGGTGGGACACATGATTAGCTATGACCAATGGATTGTGAGAGGAAGAGAGGAACGCTCCTTCTGGGCTGAGGTGTTGAAAAGCCAGCTTGGGACCCTCTCCTCCCCTGACACAGCAACCCTGGAAGCCATGTGTTCCAGGTGACAGAGAGGCAGGTGACGTTGCAGACAGACTGTTCTGTACTCCTGCTTGGAAAGAAGTGCCCAGGAGGGAAGTTAGAGCCCAAATAGCTTTACATAAATGAGAAATAAATGTCTGAGTTAAGCCACTGATATTTTGTGGTTAGTACATTAGCACAGGATGATCCAATCCCTCATAGTTTATTTAAACATAAATGTGAAAGTGACAAATCTAGAAATGCAATTGGTAAACAATTGTTCAACATAGTCTGTTAAAAATATATGTGCAATTTTTTTTTATTTTAAAGATGTGGGGTACAATTCAGGCTTAGGTATATAAGCATTGATTATGCAGGTACCCTTGTTGATGTATGTGCAAATTTTAAAAAGACATTTTGATTCATTGTTTAATACTTTTTTGAAAAATACTGATAGCCTTCTAAATCTAGGTATGATAGAATAGACCCTGCCATGTATTGCTGATGAAACCCTAAGTATGTGAAACACTCAGTATAAAGGGCTCATAGCTTCTTTGATCTAGCACATGCCCTTGTGATAATTAAGACAAAAATCAAGGACTTGGAATCTATAATACTGAGTGACCTATCACAGAAACAAAGAACTGAGTACCACATGCTTTCACTTATAAGCAGACCTTAAACAATTATTGTAATACTCTAAGAGAAGGATTGGCAGTAGTGGGAAACCGCCAGGGGAGGGCAGGGGTGGGATTGGCAGTGGAGGGAATCTGCCAGGGGAAGGGGAGGGGGTCAACTCATCAACAAGGGTACATGCATAATGAACACTTGTATACCTAACCCTGAGTTGTACCCCACATCTTTAAAATTAAAAAATAAAATAAAAGACAAACATCAAAAGCTTTGTACAAGATATATTCATTTTGGTTAAAAAGAATAAAAGGAAACCATTTAAAAGGGGAGGTAATAGACCATAACAAATCAATGTGATTAAAATTAATTAACAATTAAAATAGTATTTCTGAAAGCTATGTGCAATGTATTTTTTTAAACGTATTATTTCTCATTTATCTCTCTGGAACAGTAACTGAAGGGTTTTCTGGGAAAGCATGTCTACAATAAACCTAATTAAATTTCTCTGAACAGGAGAGGAGAAAGAGATGGAGACTGGAATAATTCCTCTAAAGAGGGAAACAGATAACCTGGATATTGCCTGGGTGAGGATGAAGGAAGAGAGGAACGCCTGAATGGCAAAGAGGAAAATGAGAAAACTCATGTGATGGAAAATCGGAAGCATTTGAACTTGGGAAGTACAAGATAAGTCTTTTCCTTCACTGGCCAAGCAAAACATTTGTGGCATTCACCCTGCTCCCCTGTGAGGTTTATGTGTAAGTTATACAGGGGTGAACACAGAAACGGTATGCACAGGATCTGACCATTGTCATAGAAGGTAAAATTGAACAATAACCAAAATTACATGAAAACAAATAAAATAATTAAGAAATAACAGAACTGTTTGTATTTGTTTTGTTTTGTTTCGTTTGAGTTGGAATCTCGCTCACAGCCATTTCTTGTCACAGCCTCTACCTCATAGGCTCAGGTGATTCTTCTGCTTCTGCCTCCTGAGTAACTGGGACTACAGGCACGCATCACCACATCTGGCTAATTTTGTTTTTATTATTATTTTATGTGAAGGTGAGATCTCACTATGTTGCTCAGGCTAATCTTGAACTCCTGGCCTCAAGCAATCCTCCTGCGTTGGCCTGCCAAAATGCTGGGATTACAGGCATGCACCGTCATGATATATCACAAGTAGTTGAAAATTAAAGGCCATAATAAAACAGACTGCCCAAATGTAAATATCCTCCTGCCTCCTCTTGGATAACTAAGTGGTCTCAACGGGGATACCACATTTAGGATTGGAACTCAACTTCTGTATGTAATCCCACCCAAAGAAATATAAGACCAAATGATCTTAGTAAGAGAAGATGAACAAAAGTCTACAGAAACATCTAAGAATTGAGGAGACTGATCCTGTAGCCACACCCAAAGAGGAACTGGAACGCTAAAGAGAAAAGAATATCAGGTTAGCAACTTGTCTAGACCTAGACGTGTTGGTTCAGCAAGGGCAGCTCAGACCCCAGCAAGGACTGCCTGGATTGACTTTCTTGCCGTTGTTATTGTTGTTGCCATTTTTAAATGTTTATTTAGGTTTAAATGGGCTAAAAAAATTTTTTTTTTTTGAGTTAGAGTCTCACTCCATTACCCAGGCTGGTGTGCAGTGTCACACTCATGGCCACCCCAGCGTTGACCAGCAGGGCTCTGGAGATGCTTCTGCCTCAGCCTTCCGAGTAGGCAGAACTACAGGCTTGCGCTACCATGCCTGGCTATTTTTTTTTTATTTATTGCAGAGACGAGGTCTTGTCAAGTTGCCCGGGCTGGTCTCGAACTCTTGGGCTCGGGCAATTCACTTGTATCGGCCTCCTAAAGTGCTGGGATTACAGGCTGAGCCACCGAGCCCAGCCCAGCATTTTTAAGGTCATTTTGAAGCAAACAAAAATCCTTAATTTCTTTCATTTGAATGCTGTCGATTATTTATTGTATCATTGGGGGAAAAAAACGGCTTTTCAAGAACACCAAATATATGTCAAGTAAGAGGACAGGTCATAATAGTACCTCAAATGCATTCATGTTTTTTTCTTTTTTTCTAATGATTTATTGTAATTGATTTAGGGGTCCAAGTGCAGTTGAGTTACATGGATAGACTACGGAGTGGTAAGGTCTGAGCTTCTAGTGTATCCATCACTGGGACAGTGTGACTATTTTGAATGTCATCAGATGCACCAAGGTTATATTGGTTGAAAGATACCAAGATTATGTTTCTTGTTTTCATAGAAGGCCATGGGCAGCTTTTTTTCCTTCTACATGTTATATTTTTGGAACATTCTTTAGTATGTATTCAGGTCTGGGAGAGCAGGATGGGGGAACAAAGACGATGATTAGTTTAAGGAGACAGCACTGAGTTGACAACAGAAAAATTCTGTTCACCTTTCTCACTATCTCCCGTTTCAGATCTTGTCCTCAAATTTTCCAGCTTCAGAGCTGTGATAATCCCATCTGACCTTTGCCTTTAATAGGGTTATGGCCCACATATTTTCAAAACCAGCTTTAAATGACAGGCAGTAAAACATACTTAAAGTACGACACATAAAACAAACAGTTATCCCTTGAATTCAGAACCATTCACAAATGGGAGGCCATAAAGATTTGCTTGTCTTCATAGATCACTCTAAAGTTCTTTTTTCTCTGTTTATGTCCCTCTTCTCATAAGAAGCAACCCCGCATTGATGCTGCTGTACTGTGTGACCTGGCCGTAATTGAGTGAACTGTTTGCAACCTCCTGGCCAAAGCTGGATAAGTGCATTTCTCTCTGCATGGAACTTGAAATTGCAACTGGGAGCTAGAATTAGGACTGAGAACTGGTATTGTAACAAGGAGCAAAAAGAAAACAAAAGTAAACCTGAGTTGGGGAAAACAGAGAGAGAGAGAGAGAGAGAGAGAGAGAGAGAGAGAGAGAGAGGCTGACTAAAGGGGAGAAGCAGATTCCAGACACAGAGTCTTGAGATATTTCTAGTTCATGTCCTTTGCTGAGGTCCAACATGTTCCCTACCACTGAGTTATTTGATAAACTAGTTTCTTTATTTTCTTCTCAAGCTGACTCAGGCTGTTTTATGCTAATTGCAGCCAAAGATTACTAAACCATACAGAGAGAGAATTTTATCAGAAACGAAAGAGAAAATGCTAATATGCTGACTTAATTGTAAGCATTTGCAAAAGAGAAAAAAATTGACCCTGTGGTAATTTTCACTTCACACAAGGTAACATAAAAATTAAAATAATGAATATTAAACTCTATAATACATTTTTATTCATAACTCTATTTAATAAACAATGCAAGATGTTTGTAATGTAAACTTAAAGAATAAAATATTATGTTCAAATAATCATTTAATACAAACACAACCAAACACATTTTTAAGCTCTGATGATATTCTGTAGGCAACTTAACAGTCTGTTTATATATTTCATAGCATTTATATCTATTGTTTTGCCCATAGCAACGGCAATCCAGACTGAAATTTCCATAAAACACTAATTTTTTTTCAAAAATCAAAAGCATTTATTTATGTTTATTGTATTGAAATTATTAAGGTAGAAGAGTTTCATTCTAGTTCTTATTAAACAGAAAGTTTTATTTCTTTGGACATTCTGAGATAATTGTAACTTATTTCAAGAGCTTTGATATTTTATCAGAATACTTCTACTTTTTATGGGAAATTGAGTAAAATGCATTTTCTATTATGAAATGTGACTAAAAGTAGAAGAAATAAATTATGACTTAAATCTGAAACATGTTCTGGAAACATTTCTATTTTCTTCTTAGTTTTCTTTTAATACAATCAGCCAAAGAGAAGAAAACATTGGGAAGAATTCAAGAGGACATTATCAAAGACAAGAAGAAAGTGAAGATGCCACTCAGATAAGGTTTTAACCTTGGGATAATTTAAAGCCTTCCTTCTGAAAACTGGATACTTTGAAAGTAATAATGTTTCGTCTTAGAGACACTTTTTTCCCCCAAAGTACCTGGCACTTGAGTATCCTCTAGCTCAATCATGCTACTACATTAATACATTTTCCTATACATACAGGGTATTGGATTTTCTTTTCATTTATCTTACAAATTTAGATTCCTACTTATTTCTAGGTCTTTAGATCGCCATTTGCTGCACCTTGTTCTTGAATTTTCTTTGGTTTGTTTTAAAGTCATTCCCTTCCCCAGCATGACATTTCTACAAACCTTAATATAGTGGATTTGGCATAAAACGTCTTGGGTCCAACACATTGCTCCTAACTATTTTTTGTTAACTTTGGGCAGATTACTTAACTCTCCTCTGTTTATTCAAGTGGAAAATGGATGACTCAAACTCTTTTCATTGACTGTTGTGAGGGTGAAACGAGGAAATGCATAAATAGCAATGTTCAGGGAAAGAATATACATTAAGGGCAAAGTGCATTTGCTCACTTTGCTATGATCAGGCATGGACAACTATCAGGAATAGCTAATAGTTTTTATTTGTAATGGGGAATGAGTCAGTCAAGGTCAAAACAGAAAACAAATGAGAAAATTGAGGAAAGTTTTTACAAAGGTGAGCATTTAAAAAAGATATATGGGAGAGTTAAGAGAAACTCCCAAGGAGGTGAAGGACCTTGGGGGTGGTGGACAGCTATTTAAAAAATAGGTCTAGACCAAGTGTCATGTCTCATGCCTATAATCCCAGCACTTTGGGAGGCAAAGGCAAGAGGATTGCCTAAGCTCAGGGGTTCAAGACCAGTCTGGGCAACTTGGAGAGGCCGTGTCTCTACAATAAATCAAGAAAAATTAGCCAGGCACAGTGGTGCATGCCTGTAGTTCCAGCTACTTGTGAAAGGTGAAAGGATAGCCTAATCCCAGCAGGTCGAGACTGCAGTGGTTGTGAGCATGCCACTGCACTCCAACCTAGGCGACAGAGTGAGACTCTGACTCAGAAAAAAAAAAAAAGGAATAAGTTCACAGGAAAAGTAAGATAAGGAAGTGGTTATGGAAAATCAGAAATAACTGTAGGGTAGAACTAACTAACACGAGTTATGGTCTTTGAAAGAGGAAACCAATCACTGCTAAACCACAGCTTAGCTTAGCTTAGTAGAGAAACAACCAAGGGAATGAATAGCTGACCTCTCCCACCTCCCACCTTTTCAGCACCAGCTTAAGCCACCACCAACTGGAAGTCAGAGGGCACAGTGACCTTGTTAATGAAAGCTGCAAAAGTTGTCCTCTTGGGGCACAAGCAGGGTCAGAAGTAGGGAAGAGTGAATCTTGAGGTGCTGAAAGAAGCTATTCAGTCCATAAACCTGGTTTACTTACTCTTCCACATCCACCCTTGCTGCTTTCCCGATGGAAAACACGTGAACCTTACAAGGGGAACCCACAAAATTCAGTCAATAATCAACATGGATGTGGTGGCCAAGTTCAATATGTCAACTTGACTGGGCTATCTAGGGGATGCCCAGATAGCTGATACATATTATTTCTAGATGTGAAAATGAGGGTGTTTCCCCAAACATTAGCATTTCAATGGATGCACTGAGTAAAGCAGTCCTCAACAACATGAGGGGACATCAGGCAATCCTTTGAGGGCCTGCATAGAACAAAAAGGTGGAGGAAGGTCAAATTCTTTTTCTCTGTTTGAGCAGAAACATTCATCTTATTTTTCCTTTGAGCATCAGAGTGCCTGGCTCTCAAGTCTTCCCACTCAGATCAGGCTTTTTGACTTTGCCTGAGGCTTGCACCATCAATCCCTGATTATTAGGCCTTAATTCTCAGACTGAATTATGCCACCAGCTTCCTAGCTGTCCAGCTTGCAGACAGCAAATTATGGGATTTCTTGAGCTCCATAACACATGAGCCAACTCTTATAATAAATATCTTCTCATAGCTATATCATTTATATTTATATCTGTATCCAGTGTATTTAGATCTATGGCATCTCTATCTATGTCTTTCTCCTACTGGTTCGGTTTCTCTGGAAAACCCTGAATAATACAATGGGTGATGCTAATTTGGACATAATCCCACTTAAAACCTCAAACTTTAGTCATCACTAGCTTTATTCATATAAAAAGGAGAAAAGAAACAATTAACAAGAAACATGCCTGCTAGAGTTCTCACTTCTTCAGCTGGGGACGGGTCCAAGTTGGGAATTCCATCAAGTGTTCCCAGCTGCTCCGCTTCCCCAAATTCGGCCTGTAATTTTCCCATTTTATGCTACCATCAAAATGTATTCATTTTGCTAATCCGATGGACTTATAACTGTGTAATGATCAACTCCTTTAACTCACCATCTATCTATAGCTATGCCTATCTGTATATAATTATTATTATAAGATGGCTACGACATCAACATTAACATTCTTCAGAAATGCATATTTTGGCATTACATGACCAGAGATATTGCTTTCAAGAAGAAATGAATTTCTGAGACGGTCATTTCAGTGTTGTGCAAGGGAGTCCAGAATCGATTCAAGGACAAAAATAGTTTCTGAGGCCTTCCCAATTACAGGTTGTCAGCAGCCAACTGCACTTTCAGTTTAAGAAGACATGTTGGAGAACTCTCAGTGATATAACACGTTTTAATTTTGCACTGTAGAGGTAACATATGTAGTGTTGTCTTTATTTGCAAAAGATTTGCTACCATCTATCCCCACTGTGAAGTGACGAACGCTCTGCAGTAGAGGTTGCGAACTTCCTGAAAGCAAATACTTTTTCCTTTGAGTCCAAAGCTATCGCTCCCATTTTTAGGACAGAGCCTGGCACATAGGAAGTCTTCAATGAATATTTGTTGAAAATAGAGGGAGAACAAGGAAACAAAAGTGACTGAAGGCCACAGGGTGTATAATAGGAAATGGCCGTGATGGCGTTAACTGAGAAATGCATCCTCTGATTCAAAGTGTTGAAAAACAAATATTCGCATTCGTGAACCAAACAAAATGCATCTGTGGACCACATCTGGCCAGTTGATTGTAAAAACATGACTCTGTAGCAATGTGACCAATACCCCAATATGTAGTGACCATGGGCGAGCTACATAACGACTTAGGTCTTCATTCTCTCAACTGTAGATTTGAAAATAAATCGTATCTACATTATGGGCCTGCTTAGAGGGTTAAATAAGATTGAACATAACGCCTTGCACACAAGTAGTGTTCATCAGTGATCATCATACTAACGCTGCTACAACTAATAATAGCTTGTGCTTATTGGCGATATTATATGTTCCAGTCACTGTTCTAAGTTATTGGACCTATATTCACTTATTTAAAATAAAACAAAACAAAACAAAGACGGGGTTGATTGGGGCCCAGGTTAAGAACTTAGGCTCCTTACTGCTATGCTCAATAAATAAAAATAATTATCGGGACTAGAATTTCCCCTAAACCACTCCAGTGACATTCAGCGCTCATAAAGGTCTCTCTAGCTAGGGTACGGGGAAGCTGGATTTTTCCATAAATGTCCTTTGATTTGGAAAACACATTTCAACAACGTGTTTGTATGCAAAGGTTCCCATTTGTGGCAGCTCCTGCAGGAATTCCCAGAGCTCCCCGGCCTCCCATTCAGCCAGGATGTGGGGAGCAGAGGGACAAGGAAGAAGGGACACATCAAGCCTTCCGCTCAGGTAGGGCCAGTCTCCCAGGAGAGTGACAAGCTGCTAAACCGCGTCCTCTTCATCCCCTTGGGGCTGTGGAGCAAAGCAGGTTTCCTTGGTCTAAAGCACACGTGATGAAGCCTCAAGTTTTTCACTGTGGCTGCTTCTGTT
The DNA here is from genome assembly GCA_963574415.1 of Tarsius wallacei. Classification (NCBI taxonomy): domain Eukaryota; kingdom Metazoa; phylum Chordata; class Mammalia; order Primates; family Tarsiidae; genus Tarsius; species Tarsius wallacei. The sequence continues at coordinate 34,077 of CAUYQG010193784.1, forward strand.
TTTCTGGTGAGGACGCTTAAGTACTTTGGGACTTTTGATGTGCGGCAATTAGGAGCCTAGAACACCATTAGCCAGACAGAGGAGCTAAGCTCTTTTCCTGGCAGAAACCGAGGCTGCAGGGAATGTTTACTGCCAGCCTTCTGCCTGCGTAATGAGGCGCTTCGGGCGGCTTTGCCCTGCCATCGAGATAGAGTGCACAAGATGCCCGCTTAGAAGCAAATGACTGCAGTCTTTGGTGGAAGTGATGAATTGGGATGCTCAGATTTACACAGAAGACTGATGATAACATTTTCAAAAGGAATTTTGTATCGTAGTATTATGCCGTTCAAAAGCAAATATATATATATATATTTAAAATGCTGCCTATTGGCTTCAGGGTTTCAAATTTATTTATGCAAAAATAATGAATATTTAAAAACCAAGCTTCCTCATATTTTAAAGTTTTCTTAACACATAATCCTATAAATAATCTTATTAAAGCTACATCCTACAAATATGCAATTTATACAATTGAATCTGTTAAAAAATCAAGAAATCTAGCGTTTCTTAAACATAAATAATACAATAATACTAGAAGGATTCAACAAGGTGATTCAAGAACTTACCAAAAACGTATTGAGCGCACACTGTGTCAGGCACTGTGTTAAGAGCTTGGAACAGGGCAGTGAACCCAAGCATTCCCTGCTCTTGATGACCTTACATCCCAGTGAGGGCTGAAAGGCAATTAAGACACATGAATGAGTCCATAGGTCCATATTTAGCATGTTCTAGGGTGATAAGAGATGAGCAGGGTAAGGGATAACACGAAGAAAGTTCCTGGGGACTGTGAAGAGGAAATGTCATCTTTAACAGCAGCAGAGCTCTTTGAACAACTGACACTGGAGCAAAACATACAGGAAAATCAGAAAGTTAGCAATGCAGATATCTGGGGAAAGAGAGTTCAGGTGGAAAAAACAGCCTGCGTAAGGGGCTAAGTGGCACGCTTCGTATGTCTGAGGCAAAACGTGGATTTCAGCGTGTCTGGAGCCAGGGGAAAAAGAGAAAAGAAGGAAGAGACTGAATCCAAGAATGATCAGAAGCTATGGAAAGGACTCCGGTTTTACTCCAAGTGAAATAGGAAACAGTCACAAGATTTCAGCAGATGGAAGACATGATTTGAGTTGTCGTTAAAAGCATCTCTCCAGTCGTTGTGTTGAGGATAAACCAGTAAGATAATGCTTCTGGGCAGAAGCAGGAAACATACTGAAGACTAGCACAGTAATTTCAGCAAGAGATGAAGGTAGTCAGTCCAAGGTGGTGATATCCACACAGAATTGAAACAAAGAGCCTGGCTCAAAATTCACACTCCATAAGTCTCAGCTCTCAGTTACTGTCATTTTAAGGGTGAGGGCGATAAAATGACATCTCTCACGATTTGTCTTTCCCAGAAAAACTGGTACAGTTTGTGAATAATATGAAGACGTTTTCTGGACCACAAAATTCTTCTTCCCCTCTGAGATTTAGGTCAGCTCAATCCTGAATCTAATCAAAGTAAACGGTGCTTAGATTTTTTTTTCCCCTCTAACAACTTTATGATCGCTAGTTTTTACGACTGTCTCATAAATCTGCCAATCTGGGAGTCTGTTTTATATAGCCTTTTGGCTCTAGACCATTGAAAATAACGTCTTAACTGCCATCCATATTTTTGGCCTCAACTAAACTTTTCTATATTTTTGTTTACACTCATTTATTGCTGTTTCCATCCCTTCCTAGACACAACTTGCTTTTTCATCATTCTTTTCTCACTACAGTTTTACTATTTAACTCATTGAAACTCGAATACAATGTGTCATCTCTCAGTATCCTTCCTTTACATTAAGATGATAATAAATATATGGGAAAGAGGCTGTCTATACAGTCACATTAGCCATGACTTTAGGCATATACAAGGTAAAACCTGCGAGTAGTTAATACCAGCTAACACATACTAAAATATGACTTTAAGGAAGACTTAAAAGTTAAAATGCATGCACCATTTTATACAGATATGTTTAACAGATGTATGAAACAAAGCTAATTATTAAAATTTCCATTCTGGGAAAAATCATTTGTGGCCAACTTGAAACAGCAAGGATTTTGTTCTGGATAGGTGTTACAGTATTAGCAGTTTGATAAATCTGAATAAATTATGCACACATCTTTGAACTTAATGCATTTTCCATGAGGCCAAAAAGATGTAATGTGACCCCCAAAATTCAAGTTAATCCATTAATGTGTTCATTCAACAACTATTGTACATCGAATGTCTATTGCATTTCAGGTAATCTGGCAAACACTAACAATTAGGTGTTGAAAAAGCACTGGAATATGACCTGCTTTCATAGAGTTTCCAGCCCAGCGGAAGTGCCTGGAATAGACATCAGTTAAAATAATCACACTAATGAGCATGCCACTCTAAGTGGAGAAAAATGCCTTCAGAATTAAAAAAATAAAAATAAAAAACAAAATTCTGTGAGAATCAATGTCAATCAATGTCAATGTCAAAATTGAAAGAGCGTTATTTGATAAGAATCCATCATTATGTGTGGATTCTTATCAAATAGAACTTAATTGTTAAGATTCATTTACAAATACTTAAGAAACTGAAAACTAGGAATTTGCAAAAAATCTCCTGGTAGGTCTTAGAGTCATTCACTATATCACCACTCAAATATATTGGTAATTGTTTCTAACATGAAAATGCCCTGGCAAAAGAAGAGAAAACACTCAGTTCACATTAACTTCTGTCCTGTTTGCACGTTTCGTACTGATTCTCTATTTCCATGACCATTTTCTAAACTTTCATCCACAGAAACCTGTGTGACACCCTCAGTTACTATTATTTTCTTCTCCGATAGACAAAATGTGCAAGGACATTGAAGTGTGCCCACCTCTGGCCAAAATGTCCTTGGTCCATCAAACGTGGACAACTTGCCAACAATTGAGAACACAGCATAAATAAGGTAGAGAAATTGATGGCTCAGAGAAATACAGTGACTTTCCTAGGGACTCACAGCTGATAAGAAGTGGATCAGAAAGTCAAACTGAAGTTTTTTCTGACTCCAAGTCTTATGTGGTTTTCATAGTCAGCTTGGGACCTTCATCACAAAATGCACTATCCTTTTTCTTTTCAGACAGTATATATCTGTAAGGGGCACCTTGTCTACATGATAAAAAAACAACTACCACCACCACCACCACCACAACAATAATGATAAAATAAATGACTAATTGGACATACAGGATGTACATCCTATAGGGTACAGTCTCTTTTTTCCTAAAGCATCGTGTTGGCAAATCATGGAAACTTGTTTCTACAGAACTTAAGCTTCTATGCTGCATCATGAAACACAAGAGAAGGAAATGCAGTCTGGTCCAGAAAGATCTCAAACAAACAACAACAAAAACATGGGAAACAGCCTAGAGTCTTGGCACTATTTCCCAGCTCTCACTTCTGTTCATCCACTCATTTCCTTTTCTTTTGGAAACCAACTTCTGCTGTTTTAATACTCACCTGGTTAAACATGGCCACCTTGTAGATTCTTTGTTTCCTGTGCATGCCAGTAACCATCACAGACCAACCAGCACATCTCAGTAACAATCCAAAATGTCTAGGAGAGAGAATCTGATTGACGTGGTCTGGGTCAAGGGTTCATCTCAATCCAGGCAGCTGTGTGGAGGGAATGGAAGAATTAGCACAAACGCTACAACTCACAGGAACCCAACACAGGGGCAGGGATCAGAGAGAAGAATCAGGACAGGAGATGGACGGGGATGACAATAGGTGCCCCATGTGACATAGCCTAGAAAGCAAGTTTTGAAAGGAATGAAATAAAATGAAATAAAAATGAACGCAAGTGAACAACATACAGTTAAACTAAGAGAAGTCAGTAAGTTAGTTATGGAGATTTCAGGGTGAAATAAGTCGAGTAGAGAAGGAGAAAAATGAGAATTTGATTAGGGAGAAAAGTAAAGACAAGATATTATCCAGGGTCATGTCTGAAGAAAAGTTTGTATATGAGGATAAAATGAGTGTTCATAGGGCAATGAAGAAACTAACATGAGGATATTAGTAAAGATTAAGTTAAGAACATTCACTATAGAAATAAAAATGTCAGGCATATTCTCAAGAGAAAATTGTGGCACATATTACAAGTCCAGACAGATTAAGAAATAGGAAATGTTTTGAAGGTTTGGACTGGAATTACAGGACACAAATAGAATTTAAGGACACTATTGAAAAAGTCTCCTGATAACAGCGTAAACAATCTCATAACACTGTGTTAGAGTCTAAAGTGTGCAAAGCATCAATATTGGAAAATTCAGAACATGAGAAAAAAACAGGCTTAGAAATTATGCAATGCAAGCTTGAAGCGAAGGTCTGTTTGTTAGGGTTATAGTACATCTAGGTGACTATATCATTAAATGATAAATTGGTAACTTTGCCTGAGTTTAGACACAACTTGTGGAAAAATAAAGAGAAAACAAGATCACTGAGAATTTTCAAACTTTTTTTTTTCGGTGAGTGGAGTACCTCTGTACAGTATTCCCTGCAGGAGCCTAAACTGCGTGCCAAGTTAATCCAGGATTAGGTTGGTATATGATTTTGAGCTAGTTTGTATATAATGAAGATAATTGGTTTATCAGCTGTTTATTCCAAGTAAGCACATGTTTCAAGATGCTGAAAATCTTTATGTTCTCTTCTTTGAGGCTAAGTATTTTCTGTTTATTATTTCTTAGGCCAACATCTTCCATCAGCTGCTGGAGAGTGGAGAATGTGTAGTGCTAGTCAACTCTCTAAGAAGAAATATGCCTGGTAGGCTAACTTCAATCACTCTGGAATATATTCAGTGTATGTAATTTCTATCATATTCTGTATTGCTGTAATTTACATCCTGTTCTAGTACACACAAATGCCCCTTTGTCCAGAATCTTTTTCACAAAACCAACTCTGCTTTCCGCTGTAAACAACACCCAGACCATCCATCGTCAAAGAGCATCTCCTAGACATTGCTCCTTGATGAGGTTGTTCTTTCTTTTCCAACTATCTCCTTGGGAGAGAACACATCTGTTCATCATGTATTCTCATTTCTTTTTATTTATTTGTTTATTTTTATTTTTATTTTTTTGATGAGAAAGAAGAATTTATTGAGAGGACAGAAAAGCTTCCAAAGTGGGAGGGGACATGAAAGGGTTGCCCCCTCATTTCTAATAATTCCTCCACTGTCCTAACTCAGCCATCTTGTTGAAGTATACAGTATCCACTAAGACATCTATTAACCATTTGATTATTTTAAAGAGCCAGACTTCAGGACACAGCTTCATCTTTCTCCATTATTTCAGCAATGGGCTCATCTTCTTCTGTTCCAAACCTCCTGATGTTATCTGCAGTGATATGGAGAGTCATAGCTATGAGTTCATAGCTGCTTAATTCAACCCAGTTTTGAAATCTTTAGTTGTACTCTGAGTAGCAATGTAGTCAGCCTGGCATAAACTTTAGTGCCAGGCTGCCTAGTTTAAAATCTGCATTTTAGTATGTACTAGTTGTGTGACCTTGGGCATGTTAAGCTCTCTGTCTCCCTTTTTTCATCTGTTAAATGAGAATACTATTATCATAGGGTTGCTCTGAGAACTAAACGACTCATTACAGTGGTTCTCAAAGTTTGGTTTACAGACTGCTGAGTATCTCCAAGGACCCTTCCAGGAAGTCCACACAATCAAAATATTTTAATAAAATTACTAATACAACAGTAGTTGCCTTTCACACTGTCTGATAGTTGTATCAATGGTTAAAAAGAAAAAAAGTCATGGTGAATAACACTTCTGATGCCTTAGCCCAATTTAAGGCCGAAGTACCAAATTGTACTAAATGGTAGTTGTATTTTAACCACCATGCATGCACATACAGGTAAAAAATAATGTCAGTTTTATTTAGGAACACCATTGAGGAAGCAATAATACATTTTTAAATTTTATCAAGTTCTTCCTATTCAGTGCACATGGCTCAAATAATCTTGTGTAATGAAGTGGGACGCATTCATAAGCCATGTCTGCTGTTTAGCGAGATACAATGGTTGTCTATGCTTATGCAACTGTTTGAGCGGTGAGCAGAACAAGCTCCTTTCTTCAGAGAATGCTATTTTTACTCGAAAGAAGAACTGACAGGTAACTGTGGTTATTCAGACTTAGGTATGTGGCAGATATTTTCTTACAAACAAAGTGAGCCTGTCGTTTCAAGGAATCCGACTGACATTTTTTGCTGCCGGTAACAAAATTTGAGCTTTCATGAGAAAAATTGGAATTTTGATAACTTTATATTAGTCACTGTGAACTTGCAGCTTCACAGTGCTTCTTGATGTTTGTTGGTGATATTAACAAACATAATGTTTTTATGTTATGAAATGAAATATGTTAATACGGGAAGATCTGTTTAACTCAATGAAACAATAACAATATTTTTCAAATGACCAATACATGATGTTATCAAATTATGCAGGAGTAAAAGATTCATTAAAGCAGAGGATAGGCAAAAGGATTTTAATATATCAGAGCAGAAAACATGCATTGATAGGGATTCAGACTTTACATTGCAAATAATCTTTAAGAAGTTACCACTTGTCCAGTTTTGGTGCCGCATTAAAGAATATCACATTATCTCAAAAAAACTAAAATAATTCTTCTCTTTCCAATCACATATCGGTGCGATTTTCTTCATATACTTCCACTGAAATATATCCCAAAAGGTAGATATAGAAGCTATTATGGGAATACAGATGTTTTCAATTGTCAGACATTAAAGAGATTTGTAGAAAAACAAAACAAATATCCATGTAACAGACATTTTCCTGAGACTGTGTCTATTCTGAAACAGAAAAATTAATCTTACTTGTGGAGCAAAATCTGGTAGACTGAGATTATTTATATCAATTATATCCTTCCACTGAGAACAACTGTAAAAGCTAGTTAGCATTAAAAAAAAAGGACCCTGAACATTTTCCATAATACTATAAGAAAGGGATTGACAGTAGCTGGATACCGCTGGGGTGGTGTGGCAGGGACACAACATCAATAAGGGTACCTGCCCTCAAACCAGGCAAGGTGGGGACCAAAGGGAGGCCCAAAATTTATGTGAACAATGATCACTTGTATGTCTAATCCTGAATTGTAGCCCATATCCTTTTTTTTTTTTTTTTTTTTGAGTTGTAGTCTCACTCTGTCGCCCAGACTGGAGTGCAGTGGCCGCTCCCGGCCACCGCAGCCTCGACCTGCTGGGCTCCGGCGATCCTTCCGCCTCAGCCTTCCAAGTAGCTGGAACTACAGGCGCATGCTACCATGCCCAGCTAATTTTTTTTGATTTATTGTAGAGATGAGGTCTCGCCAAGTTGCCCAGGCGGGTCTCAAACCCGCGGGCTCAGGCAATCCACTCACCTCAGCCTCCCAAGTCACGGGATTACAGGCTGAGCCACTGAGCCCGGCTGATTTTAATATTAATTAATTTATTTTTATTATTTCCATTTTAAAATTTGTTCTTCAAGTGATTATATATTACTTGTGTAACATAAGATTTCATTTAGAAAAACAAAGGAGTACATAATCTGTTCCCAATATTTTGATTTATTATTAAACTAAATTTATTCTATTTATCATTGCCAATACCATATAGTTTTGCACTGTCACACAATAGGCATTCAATAAGCATATATTTAATACTTCAACCAGAATCATATATATTGAGTTCTATTATTTTATTGATTAATCATGTGTACCCTACTTTTAAAAAATGGATCTTTCTTCTACTAAACTCTTATGTATAATGATTAATAATGTTTGAGAAGATGAAAATTTATCAGTAGATTAAAAATTGTGGTGGTAGTGGGAAATCTCTTGACCATCTGTCAAGTATCAATTCCTTACTAGGTTCTTCATCTGTATTTTTATAATGACAGAAAAATCATGGTGGAAAAAATTCTACCAATTTTATTAACTTAATTATAAATTGTATTAGACTTGGATACAAAAATTTAATCATGAGACTCCTGGAAGCCAAACAATATTGTTATTGACTAAAAATCAACACACAAATATATTAGTTCCCGAGGAGTGACTTTTCATACCATGAATATCTGAGAGAAATGTGTATGTGGTGTCCTACATAAAGAGAATTAAATAACATAATGGGTTATGTTTTTGATAGCAGCTTTCCCAGCAATACAAAATGTTTTTCATGTAGGTATGCCTTTTACTGACTCTGAATTAAAACAAAATTTAGTCAAAATATTTGAATATAATGCTAACTTCCCCAGATCTTTCATCATTATCAGAGACTGGCACTTAAAGCACCTTGGAGAATGAGTGGACACACTATTTTATTTCTTAAATATATTTTTTTCAACTGAATATCAGTAGGGATTGAATGGCTCTCAGCTTTAGTTGGAGCTTTCTGGCCAATACCTGGGACACCAAAATTCTGTATTATTGGTTAAAACAGATCTCAAAAACCAAATGTCAGATTTTCAAGTCCCAAGTTTGACATTTTGTCATGACAATTAAATATTTTAACTTGTATTATTTTTAAGTATTGTTTTCTGTAGAAACTGGATCTGGCTACATTGTCCAGGCTGGTCTCCAACTCCTGAAGTGTTCCTTCCACTTCAGTCTCCCAAAGCCCTGGGATTACAAGCATGAGCCACTGTGCCCAGCCTTAACTTTTCCCACAGAAAAAATAGTCCCATCTTCACATGCAGAGATCATTTTTCTCAAGCTTTTCAATGTGATCAGGGACCAAATGAGGCCTAAATAGTAGAATACATATTTCATTTGAATATTTCCATAGTAATAAGCTCTAACCTATTAATAATGGCCAACATTTATTGTATCAAACATGTCAGGAACCATTCTGAGTGCTTTACATGCATTGTCTCATTTAATCTTCACATCCATCAGTGAAGCTGGGATATTTTCCTCTTTATTTCACAGACTGAGAAGTAAGACAAGTGCTTGAATTGCATCGTTAGCAAGGGTTGGCGCTGAGATGGAACCCAGGTTGTCTGTCGACAGCACTCAAGGCCTGACAATTCTGCTATCCCGCCTCTTATAACCATTTATCTCCAATCTCCTGCCACCACCTTAGTTCAAGTCCTCATCACCTCTTGCCAGGGTTCTGAGCCAGAGACACCCTTCATAGGTGTACTGCCAAAATTTGAAATGCAAATCAGTTTCACGAACATTATATTTAGTTAGAAGATATCATTTTTTTTTTATTTTTGGGTCCACAGAATGTTCTTTCAAATTTATCAGAGTTTCACATTTTAAAAATGTCATGGTTTTTATGTTTTTGTTTAACTATAAGGGAAAGGCCAGAAAGAAGAAAATTAACATTTATTGGGTCCCTAATATGTGCCAGGAAATATTGTTTCACTATGAATCCTCAAAATATCCCTGTTAAGGAAGATTGAGACCGATACCTATCGGCTGCCTTTTCTGAGACTCAGGCTACTTTGTGGGTATGCTAATTTATCTAAGGAGGCAATATGATATATCAACAAAGAACCCATTGGAGTGTAGACTGTCAGGTCAGTGAAAGATGCAATTGGTTACTGTTCCCAACTCTCTGAGATTGATCAGGTAACACATTGGAGATCCTCAGCTTTCAACCAAATAATTTTTTAAATTGATTGACTCTTTATTTCTGAATATTAACTATGGTGAATTCAAACAGTGACCGAAGTAATTAGAAACTGCACTCTGCTTTGAGGGTCAAAACTTGATACTTCTTTTTCTGGAAAAAAACTTATGGCTTACTTTGCCCGTGTTTTGCCAGAATTGGATATCTTGTCTTCGAGAGTGCTGCCGTCCTTCCTACTTTTCTTCCATAGTCTCCATAGCACTTAGGCACTGTTGAGCACAGTGTGGTACCTGATGAGAATCTGAGGTTTGTTTTGGAGCACTCTTAAATTATCTTTGGGTTTCAGAATTCACAGAACAATCCAGAGTCAATAATTTCATCTTTCAACCAGGTCTTGTATTACAACAGTGACTTGGTTAGCCATGAAGGCGTATCTGTTCTTGCCATGACCTCTTCCTCTGAAATTGCCAGTTTGGGGCAACAAATGTTAAGGATGGGCAAAGGACAAACAGGAAACACAAATGGTTAATGCAGGCCTTTCAGAGAATGCCAAAGGATTTATTCCAGGATTAAATTTTAAGCATTTTCTTTTATTTTCATTTGTTTCTACTGGGTAAGACACATGCAAATGGGGAAAAAAATGAATAACCTATGACTTGTTCATATGTGTTTTCTTTTGGTGGTACTCATCTCCACTGTTGTATTTAGAAATATTCGCAGAAAGTTCTAAACATAAAGTCCCTGCCTATGGAAACATCTACCTTTTGACATTAGGATGACATTACTTATCATTTCATGCCCTATATTTTCAACAGGGTGTCTTAAACACTCATATGTAGAATCTAAAAAAGTTGACCTCACAGAGGTCAAGGATAGAATGGTGGTTACCAGAGGCTGGGAGGAGAGGAGGTTGGGGAGATGTCAGTCAAAGGATACACATTCACAGTTAGACAGGAGGAATCAGTTCAAGAGATCTATTGTGTAGCATGGTGATTTAGTTATGGTGATATATTATAGTCTTAAGAAATACCAACAGAGTAGAATGTTATGTCTTCTTGTCACAAAAAATAATAACCATGTGAGGTCATGCATTTGTTAATTAGCTAGATTTAAACTAATCCACAAATGTATATATACTTCAAAACATCATGTTGTACATGATAAATACATATACTTTTATATGTCAAATGAAAAATAAATTTTTACAAAAAGTTTCCCTCTCTTTCTCACTCTCTCTCATTTCCACACATGCACACGCACATAGGGTGGGGAGTATATTTTTCTTTCGGTGCTGTGACATTTTTTCCACTACATAGGATGCTCGTGGCCCCACATAAGGCTACTGCCAGGCAATACAGAAAGGGGGCCAGGAGTTGGTTGGAAGTGAGGGGCCGGGGGGTGAGGGATGTCAAACTAATTATTGATCAATTTACTCTGTCTATTTAGTAAGTCAGTCAGTCTCCAGATACTTTTGTAGTCTTTAAGGAAGACAAATGTTCACAGTTTAAATATCCCTAAATATATAACAGATGAACAAGCATGCTTTGGTGTGTAAATGCTGCATAGATTCAGAACCATCAAAAAGCCCCTCAAAAATGCTTTTCCATCTGCTGCTTCTAACTACATATCGCACATCCTGGCAGCGCACTTCACAGTGGTGTGAAAGATAGGTTCAAAGCCAACCTGGCAAAATCTATTTATCTTTTTTTTCCTCCCCAAAATGTGTTTCTTTGTGCAGCGAAACTAGCAAACATATATAGGAACAAGGTGCCAGGGCTAAGAGGAGGCACTTGTCAGGCCTTAATCATTCAGGAGAAAACCTGTTTTGTATTATGCCCTGACATCAAATTGCGACTTCCTAGAAAAGGTGAGTTGGAGAAGGCTTGGAATCTGTTTTCTCATGAAAGTCACCTTTGAGCGAGGCCTCAGTGTCCAGGAGGACCTTGCAAGTTGCCCAAAAAAACCCCATAAATGGAGTGGTTGGAAGAGCCTCCTGCAGGAAGTATTTGATAACAAGAGAATTCTCTAGTTTCATGGAAGTCATTATATGCAACTCAGAAAGTGGATTCGTGATAGGAATGCTCTGTTTTTATGCAAGACAGCTCTCAAGTATAATCTTTCCCATACCCTGTTCAGAAGTGTGGACTTTTATAAGCAGTGTGCCAATCCATGTTAACACAATGGTGGGACCTACTGATTAAAGCTTTTTATTTGAAATGGTAAAAGTTAATTTGTTTAGACGGTGAATGTCCTTTTTTTCCTGGGGCACAAAGTGTCCAGAAAGGTAATATTTACAGCTACCTTTCAAATGATAATGTTGTCAGATTACATTAGCTCATTATGTAGACAATCCATTTCTCTTCCTGATATATTTGGCTCTGCTCTACTCTAGTAGGTGGTAGGAGTATTCATATTAGAGGGTATTAGAGGCTCACTCTAGTCATATTTTTTAATTATAGGATAAACAAGCATGCAGGTATTCTAGTATTTATTATTACCTTTGTAATAATAATTTTCAAACTGAATTTTAACCATAGAATCATGTATTTAAACAAAAGTCGTTTGCAAATATATAAACAAAACAGACTGTGGAAGGGGGGAGCTGCTGTGGGAAAGGTGAGGATGGCAGAGTGCTAGTGACTGGGGTCCCCAGTCACTTACACTCCCAGCCACAGTAACTCCCCTTGGGATTTTAGGAAGACTGGTTGGAAAAGTGTTCCAAGCTAAAACTCTGAGAGGGGACAGCTAAGTTAGAGATGGGGACTAGGTAGTTTATATTAAGTATGTGTGCATGTTTTTTATCTTCATAAAGAAATATCCAGGCTCACAAAAATATAGAAGATAAGGTCTCATAGAAAACACAGTCCTGCAACTGCATTTCTCATTTTATGACTTTTTTCAGTGACATGGTAGCAGAGACAAAATTGTAAGTGTGAGGTTCAAAGGCAAACTACAACCTCCGTTGAGGGGAGGCATCAGGAAGGCGAGGAATTGTAGAAAATAGAGCACAGGCTTCATCTAACAGGGCAGCTGCTCCTTAACTCCTGCCAAATGTTGATCTATGAGAATGCGAGCATAGGGCTACTGGAGCCTTTGGAATGTTGAAAAGGAGTTTCAAATCTAGTTTTTTTTTCCATGAGATTTCCTGATTTTTAAATATTGGCTCAATATTTTAAAATTTTGCTAGATGAATTAAAATGTGTGTGTGTGTGTGTGTATGTGTGTGTGTGTGTGTGTGAGTGATATTTGACACAGTCTATGGGCCACTAGTTTGTGACCCTGCTTTGAAAGAATTGAGATTTGCTGGTGGGACATAAGAAAGTCACCCAGAACATTCAACATTTCGTGTATTTGGGCTGAATTCTTACTATAAGCTGGAGAAAATTCTTTGTGATAGTTTTAAATTATAAACCATATAATATAAACTATATAATGAATAGTTGGCCAGTTCAAAAAGGTAGGTTCAATGCCTAGGCCTATCTCATATGTCTGAAGTACCACTTCAAACAGGCAGCATGCCAACAAATTAGAAAATCTAGAGGAAATGGATAAATTCCTGAACACATATAACAAACTAAAGTTGAACCAAAAAGAAATAGAAAACCTGAATAGACCGATAATGAGTAACAAGGTTAAATCAACAATAAAACGTCTCCCAACAAATAGCCCCATACTGGCTATTTGTCTTTACTGCCAAATTCTAAAAAAGTTTTAAATAAGGACAAAACCCACTTATAATCAAACCCTACAAAAAAATTGAAGAGGAAGGAATTCTTCCTAATTCATTCTATGAGGCCAGCACTACCCAAAACCAGACAAGGGCACAACAAAGAAAATAAAACTGTAGGTCAATATCTCTGATGAATATAGATGCAAACATCTTTGACAAAATACTAGAAAAACAAATACAACAGCATGTCAAAAAGATAATACACCACAATCAAGTGGAATTTATCTCAGGGATGCAAGTATGGTTCAACATATGAAAGTAAATAAATGTGACATATCACATCAATGGAATACAAGACAAAAATCATCTAATAATCTCAAGGTGCAGAAAGAGCATTTGCTGAAATTCAGCATCTCCTTATTATAAAAACTCTCAATAAATTAGGTATAGAAGAAATATACCTTAACACAATAAACACCATATATGACAAGTTGACAGCAAACATCATACTGAATGGGAAAAAGCTGAAAGCTTTTCTTCTAAGAAATGTAACAAGAATGAGCATTTTTACCGCTTTTACTGAACGTAGTGCTGAAAGTAGTAGCCAGAGCAGTTAGGCAAAAGAAAGAAATAAAATTCACTTTGAAAAAGACAAACTCAAATTGTCCCTTTTTTTGCAGGTAACTTAATCTTGTATATAGAATAAGTTAGACTCCATCAAAAAACTATTAAAACTAATAAACAAATACAGTAAAGCTTCAGGGCACAAAATCAACATACAAAAATCAGCAGCATGCCTGCGTACTGCAGCAGTGCCTTGTGACAGTGATGGGCCTGTTGGCTGATATGTAGAAGGAGACAGTGTGGGGACTACTGCAGCCTCCCCCCATGCTCCCCCTGGGGATTCGCCACCATAAACAGCACCTTAGCTAAGATCATGGAGATAGAAGTCAAGATGACTTGGACTCAAAAGAGTAAGGCCAGAGCATACCACTTAGGGCTACCACTAGGCTTACCTTGCTAAGCTTCGTGGAGAACTCATTACTCCATAAGGTGCTGGTGGTGGTGGGCCAGGAGAAGGTTTTGATGTGGCCAAGACAGGTGATGCTTGAATTGGGTTTTCCATCTGTGGGGAAGTCAACACTTCTTAGTAACCTGGTAGGGGTACATTCTGAGATGGCAACCTATGAATTCACTACTCTGACCACTGTGCCTGGTGTCATCAGATTCAAAGATGCCAAGATCCAGCTCCTATATCTCCCAGGTATCATTGAAGGTGCCAAGGATAGGAAAGGTAGAGGCTATCATGTCACTGCAGTGGTCTGAACCTGTAATTTGATCCTGATTGTCCTGGATGTCCTGAAACTGTTGGGACATAGGAAGATAATTAAAAATAAGCTGGAAAGCTTTGGTATTCGCTTGAATAGCAAGCCTCCTGACATTGGCTTTAAGAAGAAGAACAAGAAAAGTATTAATCTCACAGTCACTTGCCCTCAGAGTGAGCTGGATGCTGAAACTGTGAAGAGCATTCTGGCTGAATACAAAATTCATAATGCCATTGTGACTCTGTGTAGCAATGCCACAGCTGATGACCTTATTGATGTGGTGGAAGGAAACAGAGTTTATATCCTCTGTATTTACATGTTAAAAAAGATTGACCAAATCTCCATTGAGGAATTGGATATCACATATTAGGTACCTCACTGTATACCCATCTCTGCCCATCACAACTGTAATTTTGATGACTTGTTGGAGAAGATCTGGGACAATCTAAAACTAGTAAGAATTTACACCAAACCCAAAAGCCAGTTGTCAGTTTACTCATCCTCAGGGGTGCTGCCTTCCTCCAGGACCATGGTAGAGGATTTATGCATGAAGATGTACAAAAAGCATATTAAAGAATTTAAATGCTCTCTGGTCTGGGGTCTCTCTGTGTAACAATCCTCAGAAAACTGGTAAAGACCATACACTAAAGAATGAGGATGTCATTCAGATTGTACAAAAGTAAAACCTTCAGTTTCCCTATTTGCAGGGGCAACCAGCAACTTTCCCCATGACCAAGCACCCTACCCTTACTTCTGGCTTTGGCGGCCACTGGATTAGGATTCAGGGAGACACCCAAACTGGTACTTCACTTGTCTTACCTTTATGTCACTTTGTATGTTGAGCTGCATGAAAGACCTTGTAGGCTGGTCAAAACAAAACAAAACAAAACAAAACAAAAAACAGCATTTCTATACATCAATTACAAACTAGCTGAAAAAGAAATCAAGGAGAAAATCTCTTTTAAAGTAGCTTCAAAATACTTAGACATAAATTTAAACATGAGGTGAAAGTCTCTACAATGAATAGTACAAAGCATTGATGAAAGAAATTGAGATTGACAGTAGTTGATAACTGCCTGGGGAAGGGGAGGCACACCTCATCATTAAGGGTACCTGCACAATGAATATTTGTATACCCAACTCTGAATTGTACCCCACGTTTTAAAATAAAAAAATTAAAAGGGGGGGAAAAAAAGAAATACAAAAAAAAAAAAAAAGGAAATTGAGGAGGGCCCCCAAAAGTGGAAAGACATTCCATGCTCATGAATTGGAAAAATTAATATTGTTAAAATGATCATATTATCCAAGGCAGTCTACAGACTCAGTGCAACCTCTATCAAAATACCAATGTCATTTTTCCACAACAGTAGAAAAAAATACTGAAATTTATATGGACCCCCCAAAAGACCCTGAATAGCCAAGGCAATCCTGGGCAAAAAGAACAAAGCTGGAGGCATCACACTACCTGACTTCAAAATTGTCTAAGATGTGGTAGCCAAAACAGCATGGTACTGGCATAAAAACAGCCACATAGACTAATGGAACAATAGAGAACCCAGGAATAAATCCACATAGAAGCATACCTTGTAGTATGTAAAGTAAAGCATATCTTTGCTTTTTTACATGTCATAGAAACTGCACTTTTTTTTGTTTTTACAAATTGAAGGTTTGTGTTAAGGCCTGTGTCCAGCACATCTGTTGGTGCCATTTTTTCCAACAATTTGTGTTCACTTTGTCTTTGTGTCATGTTTTGGTAATTTCACAATATTTCAAACTTTTTCATTATGATTATACCTGTTAGGTGATAATGTAATTAGTTTACAATTGAAATTGTTTGGGGGCACTACAAACCACACCCATATAACACATTTAACTTAATTGATAAATGTTCTGTGTGTCCCGACTATTCTGTCAACCAGCCATTCACCCATCTCTCTCCCTCCCCCTGGGCTACCCTCTTCCCTGAGATACAACAATATTGAAATTAGGCTAATTAATAACCCTACAATGACCTCTGATTGTTCAAGTGAAAGGAAAAGTCATACATCTCTCACTTTAAATCAAAAGCTAAAAATGATGATGCTTAGTAAGGAAGGCATGTCATAAGCTGAGGCAGGCCAAAAGCTAGGCCTTTTGTGTCAGTTAGTCAAGTTGTGAATGCAAAGAAAAAGTTTGTACAGGAAATTCAAAGTGCTACTTCAGTGAACACATGACTGATAAAACTATAAAACAGCCTTCACTGCTGATATAAAGTTTTAGTGGTCTGGACTGAAGATCAGACCAAACCACAACATTACCTTAAGCCACAGCCTAATCTATAGCAAGGTCCTTGCCCTTCTCAATTCTATGAAGGCTGAGAGAAGTGAGGCAGCCGCAGAGGAAAAGTTTGAAGCTAGTATATGTTGGTTTATGAAGTTTAAGGAAATAAGGTGTCTCCAAAACTTAAAAGTGCAAAATAAAGCAACAAATGATGATGCAGAAGCTGCAGAAAGTTATCCAGAATATTTAGTTAAGATAATTGATGAAGGTGGCTATACCAAACAATAGATTTTCAATGAAGATAAAATAGCATTCTATTGGAAGAAGATGTCATCTAAGACTTTCATAGTTAAAGAAGTCAATCCCTGGCTTTAACGGGTCAAAGGAAGGGCTGACTCTCTTGTTATGGGAGAATGCAGCTGATGCCTTTAAGTTGAAGCCATTGCTCATTTACCATTCTGAAAATCCTAGGGCTCTTAAGAATTATGATAAATCTACTCTGCCTGTGGCAAAACAAAGCCTAGATGACAGCATATCTGTTTGTTTCTTCGTTTACTGAAACATTTTAAGCCCACTATTGAGACCTACTGCTCAGAAAAATAGACTCCTTTGGAAATATTACTGCTTATTGGAAATGCACCTGGTTAACCAAGAACTCTGATGGAGCAGTACAAAGAAAGTAATGTTGTTTTAATGCCTGCTAATGCAACATCCATTCTGCAGCCAATGGATTAATAATTAATTTTAACTTCCAAATATTACTATTTAAGACATACATTTTATACAGTTATAGCCGCTATAGATAGTGATTCCTTTGATGGATTTGGACAAAGTAAGTTGAAAACATTCTTGAAAGGATTCATTATTCTAGATGCCATTTGTGATTCATGGATGTAGGTAAAAATATCAACATTAGCAGATGTTTGAAAGAGGTGATTTCAACCATCATGAATGACTTTAAGGGGTTCAGGACTTTAGTGAAGAAAGTAACGTGGATGTGGCAGAGATAGCAAGAGAGTAAGAATTAGAAATGGACCCTGAATAAGTGACTAGATTGCTATAATCTCATAATAAAACTTTAACTAATGAGGAGTTGCCTCTTATTGATGAACAGAGTGATTTCTGGAGATGAAATCTATTGGTGAAGAAGCCATGAATTATTGTTCAAATGGCAATAAAGAATTTAGAATATCACATAAACTTAGTTGATAAAGCAGTGGCAGAGTTTGAGAGAACTGACTTAAGAAAGTTATATTGCAGAAATAATATTATCAACAGTATCACAAACTACAGAGAAATCTTTCATGAAAAGAAGAGTCAATTGATGTGGCAAACTTCATTGTTGTTTTATTTTAAGAAATTGCCACAGCCACCTTCAGCAACCACCACCCTGATCAGTCAGCAGCCATCAACATCAAGTCTCCACCAGCAAAAAGATTATTATTTGTTGAAGACTTAAATGACTGTTAGCATTTTTAAGCAATACATTATTTTTTAATTAAGGTATACACCTTTTTATTTAGACATGATATTACTAAACACTTAGTAGTCTAGAGTATAATGCAAACCTGACTTTTATATGCACTGGGAAACCAAAAGTTTTGTGTGCTTCATTTTATTGTGATATTCACTTTTCTTTAGTGGTCTGGAATCAAGCTCACAATATCTCAGGTCTGCCTTTATTTATAGCCATCTGATTTTTTACAAAGGCACCAAAAGCATAAATTGGTAAAAGGACATCCTCTTTAATAAACAATGCTGGGAAAACTGGATATCCATATGGAGAAATATGAACCTATACCCTTATCTTTTACCATATACAAAAATCAACTCAAAATGGATTAAATGCTTACATTAAAACTATAAACTCACTGGAAGAAAACACGGAAAATGCTTCAGGACTTTGGTCTAGACAAACATTTTAAGGGTAAAACTTTAAAAATACAGGTAGCAAAAACAAAAATAGGCAAATGGAACTATATCAGACAAAAAATTTTACACAGCAAATAATCTGGAGAGTTAAAGGACAACCTGTAGAGTGGAAGACAATATTCATAAACTATACATCTGACAAAGGACTAATATCAAGAATACACAAGGAACTCAATTCAACAGCAAAAAGCACCCTTAATAATCTAATTAAACATGGGAAAAGAATTTGAATAGACATTTCTAAAAAAAAAAGACATACAAATTGCCAAGTATAAGAAAAAAATGTTCAAAATCACTAATTATCAGCTAAATGCAATTCAAAACCACGAGGTACCATCTCACCTAAATTAGAATGGCTATCATCAAAAAGACAAACAATAAAAAAAAATCCTTATGAGAAAGTGGGGAAAAGGAAACTCTTATACATTGGCATTGGAAATGTAAATTTGTATAGCGATTATGAAAAAACATATGACTATTTCTCAAAAAACTAAAAATTAAACTATCATATGATCCGGCTATCTCACTATTGGGTATTTATCTAAAGAAAAGAAAATCAGCATCTTGAAGAGATACTTGCACATTTATGTTTATTGCAGAACTATTCATAATAGTTACAATACGGAGCCAACCTAAATGTTCGGCAGATAAGCGAATGAAAAAAATATCATACATATATTCACGATAGAATACTATTCAGTCATAAAAAGAGATGAAATCCTGTCACTAGTGGCAACATAATTGAGCCCAGAGAACGTTATGGTTTGCCAAAGATGACAGCACAGAAAGATAAATACTGCGTGTTCTCGCTCATATGTGAAGTTGAAAAATGTAGAACTCATAGAAGTGGAGAGTAGAATTGTGATTATTATAGATGGGAAAGGAGAAGAAGAGGCTGGTTAATGGGTAGAAAAGTTGCAGCTAGATGAGGGGACTAGTTATAGAGCTTTATAGCACTATAGGGAGAATGCAGTTAACAGTAATGTATATTTTCATAAGGGTAGAAGAGAGGATGTGGAATGTTCCCAAGACAAAGAAAGATAAATGTTTGAGGTGGTGAATATACTAATTACCCCAATTTGATCATTACATATTGTATACATGGGTCAAAACAGCACACTATCTCCCATAAATATATATAATCATTATGTGCCAACTAAAACTAAAAGGAAAAAGATTCCTTGTGAAAACAGAACACTTAATATTTTTTGTATTTTGGAAAGGATACTGATTTTGGTCACTGGACATGAGCTTGAATCCTAGAGCTTGAATCTGTGTGACTTTGGGTAAATTACTTAAGTTCTCTTAGCCTAGTTCTCTTCAACTGTAACAATGATGTTCATATCTTTCTAAAGTGTATATAAGGATTAAAATAGGTAACAACTATTAATGCCTGATGTTTACTATATGCTCAATAAATGGTAGACATATAATTATCACAGATTATGTCTTTATATGCATTACTTTCTTACAAATTAACATGTTCACAAAGTCCTATAAGGATGATTAAATTACATAATCTATAAGCATGTTAAATACAATGCTTGCTAAACCTTCAATCAATGCTGGTTGTTGTGGTAGTTGTTATAATAATAATAATAATAATAATAATAATAATAATAACAATAACAATTATATGTAACAGGAGTTGCATCTTATCCAGTGGTATGCAGTGAATAGTTGCATACAAAGCACAATATTATATTTCTGGTCAATGGAGTCACAGTGCCCAGTGTTCACATATTCTTATGATTTGGAGAGCCAGTAATCATAAATTTCTTTTTCTAAAACCAGGTCTGATTTGACAGTCAACTTATTTTTGTTTTTTGTTCAGTGTAGTTCTCAGAGTATCCTACATAGCAAAGATGGATTTGCTGAAAGATTTTAGGAGACTCAGATTTTACAAGAATGGTCCCTGTATAGAAAGCTATTTTAGAAAAACTCAAAATACTCCACAAACAATGGAAAACAATCCTTTTAGAAGTTTCCACCATAGAATGACCAGATCTGTTATTCTGTCACTCATTACCACCATTACAAGACGTACTGAGAAGGTTCTTTTCCATTCTGTCTAGACACCTTTTCCTACACAACATCCGGAAACTTAAGAATAAGCACAAAAATGAATATATTACATCAAACATACCACTGAGAAGAATGATAAGTTTAACAGTTTCCCATGTGGGAGGCACACTGGTGGTAATTATCTTTCCTCCCCCTTCACTCAGCTTTACAGACTCCTCTGTCCTGGTTGGGAGGATCTGGTCATGTTTCACCACATACTTGAAGCATGTTTTAATTGGCTGGAAGAATACTGTGGCTTACAGGGCAAGGGAGTTAAAAGACATCAGTGCTTTTTTTGGTGGGTAGGCTTTGTGCTTTTTGCTACTAATACTCACGGGAAATCTAGCCTCACAAGGACCAAGTGAGTGATCAGTATGTCTAAAATAATGTTATCAATTAGCAAGATATTTTCCCCCAATAGTATGAAGTTTCCTTTCAATGACATGTAACTACTTATGGGAAGTTATTTATTCCTCATGACAGGTTATTTTTTTCTGGACACAGATTACAAATTTAAGTTAGTAGAACACCAGCTGACATGGAAATCCTCTCCTCTGTGAATTCTTTCTTTGGTTGACAGACAGGAGATGTTAGCTGTCTAGAAAGACCTTCACACCAACATCTTCTTAACAGATATTCTAAGACAACAGTCGCCAAGTGGAACCTGAAGTCTTTCTAAAGGCTGTCTGCAGGAAAACAAGAGGCAGTTCACAGGACCACTTAATACCTTTTTTTGAAAGGAAATCATTACAAGACTGGCATTTGACTCTATAAGTAGGTTGGATATTTTATACATACCACAACCAATATGCTAAATATTCCTACGTTTCATATTCTCCCATATTTTAACAATTGGGACACAATCACATTATTTTCCTATTAATTTATAGGAATATGTGCACATTAGCATTAGGAAAAGGAACATCACCATTACTTTAACTTTTTAAAAAATCTTAATTTTAAAGGTGTGGGGTACAATTCAGGGTTAGGCATACAAATGTTCATTATGCAGGTACCCTTGTTGATGAGGTGTGCCTCCACCTCCCCTGGCAGTTTCCCACTACTGCCGATCCCACCCCCACCTCTCCTGGCAGTTTCCCATTACTACCAATCCCTTTCTTATAGTATTATGATAATTGTTCAAGGTCCGCTTATGAGTGAGCCAAAAGAAAAAAAACAAAACAAAAAAAACAGCCCTATTAAAAAGTGGGCAGAAGACATGAATAAACACTCTTCAAAAGAAGAGATATGGGTAGCCAACAAACACATGAAAAAGTGCTCAGCCTCACTAATCATCAGAGAAATACTTTAACTTTAAAAATATTTTTTGAGCCGGGCTTGGTAGCTCAGCCTGTAATCCCGCGCTTTGGGAGGCTGAGGTGAGTGGATTGCCTGAGCCCGCGGGTTCGAGACCCGCCTGGGCAGGCGAGACCTCATCTCTACAATAAATAAATAAAAAAAAAATAGCCGGGTGTGGTAGCACGTGCCTGTAGTTCCGGCTACTCGGAAGGCTGAGGCGGAAGGATCGCCGGAGCCCAGCAGGTCGAGGCTGCGGTGGCCGGGAGCGGCCACTGTACTCCAGTCTGGGCGATAGAGTGAGACTCCAACTCAAAAAATATATATATATTTTTTGTTTTTGTATCTCTGAGAGGAAAATTAAGATAGCTTAAAAAATAACTCTGATACTTCATTTATTTTTAGGAAAAGATACATCTCCACATGGAGAATTTTATATGTTGTAATATTCATAAACAGTTCCTCTTTAAACTTAACACTTCTGAAGCCTTTTTTTCCTATTTTCTTTCTTATATATTTGTGCATACACATGCATATATAGACATACATATTTATAATTAGCAAGTATAAATTATTACATGTAAATCTAAATCTAAATATGTATCATACAGAGTAAGTTACAGCCTAGCATGATACTAGTCATTTATTAGAGATTCTGTAAAAATGGCGGCTATTTATAAATAATGCATTAGTTAACACAAATTGCCTATATATACCTTTTCTTTGATTAAAATAATTATTAAAAATTTAGCCAAGCTAGGTGGCACAGGTGTCATTTGCAGCATTCACTGACATCATATGGTAAGCTGTTCCATGTACTCTATTTTCTGCTGCCTCCTCACTGCCTTCAAGAGTTAAAATGCAATATTAAATTGCTTGCTGCAGATACCACAACACCTCATGATTATGGCTCTATGGAAATACTGTTCTCTAAATAAAACTCTACACATATTTTTAGGGTTGTATTTTGTTTTTCGACTGGCAAATTCTCCAGCTTATCTCATTGCTTTGTTTTGCCAGGCACAGTTTTGCCCATGGTGGACCTCATGGTATTCATTGCCTGAGTCAGGGTCTTAGGAATCATTTCATCTTCCCTGCACATGAAGAACCATAAACTAAGCTGAACGTTACTCATGGAGAGACTTGGTGAACTGAGTTTTCCTTCAGCTCTTTTGAATTCAATTCCAGCATAGGGAGAGAATTGCATGTGCTTATTCTACAGCTGGAATCTGATTCTAGGGCAGATTCTAAGCTTTTTCCAAAGAAATACACTATCAAGTGGCATCTTCTTAGAAAATTTTATTTTTATTATCCTGTGTCTGGTCATTTTAATAAAATGAAAAACCCTTTACCTTCTCCCTACTTTTTATTTCTAGGCAGGCAAAATAGCTAGGTTGTTTTTTTAAAAATTTCAATGATTCTTAAATACAAAAAACAATTACAGATTTGTTAGTCTAACAAAGTATAAAAGAATTAACAATGACCCTACAACTTAATAATAATTTATCCCCGGAGTTAATGTTTCAATTAAAACTTAATAAGCATGCATGAGATGTATTTACAGTGTATGTTGAGTAGTGATAAAAAAAACTTGTTTTGCCCACTTTTGCAAACTGGTAGATAGAACATATTTGTTTACTTGTAACATGATAATTCCTCGAGGTGTGAACACTGGGGTATGGAAGAGGTGAAGAGACAAACATTATAACAGGTATTCTGCAGAAGTGTCAAGAGATACAGAATGTTGCAACACAAACAAAAGATGGTGAATTGAAAATGATCTGTCCAGGGGTTGAACTAAAATTCTAAAAATGGCAAATAATAACATGATGTTGCTTGATTCATGCATCTTTAGAAAAATTCAAGAAGGCTCCAAGATGAAATATTAAATTATAATTTTAAAATGGATATTCATTACTAATGATTCATGTATATTAAAAGTAAATAAGAAACAATGTATTTATCTTATTATCAAGCAAAAATAATAACTGTATATCATTTCCTTAATTTAAAACTTTTTACACAATAGGTATAATTATCACCTATTTAACTGAAGCTACCAATACTGACTTCTATACTGTACTCTTAAAAAATTAAATGATAATAATTGAGTATAAATACTATTTGTAAAATATCAAACCTAATATTTTTATTTTTAATTACTGATATCTAAAAGGGAACCATTTCATTTAAGTGAGTTAATTATGAACTGTATTTTTGCATTGTAAAATTTTTTTCCAATATCACCTATTTTTAATGTATTTAATAAATAGTAGAATCACAACGGATTGCCTGATATTACTCAAACTCTCCTCTCTTTTGGACCTTTCAGCATCCTAAAGTAAATAATTTTTTAAAAGCCTACTAGCTTTGGAAAAGTTATTATTTTCCTCAATAATTGCTCAAATTCTGTTTTATTTTCCCCTCATCTTTTGATGTACATATGACATTTAATTTTGAAAAGAGAACATATGCTTAAGAAAAAGGACAAAATCTTACTATTAAATAAGTATGTTTCAAAGAGAAAAATTATGTCTCAATATGTCAGGAAAGTATCTGATGTTAAATGCCATTATTTTACTGTACTAATTGAGTCTTTAACCAATATTTTTGGAAAGTCTAATTCTTCAAGTTAAAAATAATAAATTCATACAATTGAGTAAAGCACACTCTTAATCTCTTCAATCTACAATGTGTATATCTTCCTTCCTAATGCCAAAACATTTCAGTGAAAAAGTGAAACTAACAACATGTAGCCAAAGCAACCAGGCAAGTTAATGATTTTTTTCTCTCTCTCTACCAGGTTGGTTTGGCACTTTGTAGACACTGCTAAGCCAGCTCATGTTAGTGCTTGAAGTAAAGTGTTTTAGAGTTTTGCTTAGTTGTTTTTCCTCGTTTTGGTATAACTTTTGTTTTCTGGAAATCTTCAAGCAATTTGTTATTCAACACTAGTAAAACAACCTGTTGCATTTTTTAGGAGAATTAAATATCATAACAAAAAAAGAATAAATCAAATGTGAGAACAGCTAAGATATTTAGAACATTTCAGTCTTTTGCTACAACATACATTCACTGCAGTGATAATGACCATGAAAACAAAACAATTTGTGAATTCTGACATAAGAAAAAATCAGCTCTATGGATTAATTTTAAGACATAACTTTATGGAAAGTAAAAGATTATTTGCTGTGTTAATAATGGTGTAAAACGTTACTGATGCAAATAATCAATTTAAATAAAAAACCTTAAGCTATTTAATAATATATATTTTCTACACATAGAAGCAATAAAACCCTTATGTTTCTATATAAAGTTAGTATCCAATATTAAAATATTTGTCTAGATATCTATTTGCTTTTACACTCAGTGATTTTATGTGATTTTCTTTGGTCTCTTAAGAATATGCACACTAGCTTTCGGTTTTTGGCTGGCGGAGGCTCAGGTGCAACTTTCTTCGGTAGTCCCGAATCCTGGTTCATCCGACACCAGCCGCCTCCACGATGCCGCCCAAGTTCGACCCCAACGAGATCAAAGTGGTGTATCTGAGGTGCACCGGGGGCGAGGTCGGCGCCACGTCTGTGCTGGCCCCCAAGATCGGCCCCCTGGGTCTGTCTCCAAAAAAGGTTGGTGATGACATCGCCAAGGCAACTGGTGACTGGAAAGGTCTTAGGATTACAGTGAAACTGACTATTCAGAACAGACAGGCCCAGATTGAGGTGGTCCCTTCTGCCTCTGCCCTGATCATCAAAGCTCTCAGGGAACCACCGCGAGACAGAAAGAAACAGAATAACATTAAACACAGTGGGAACATCACTTTTGATGAGATTGTCAATATTGCCTGACAAATGCGACACCGGTCTCTAGCTAGAGAACTCTCTGGAACCATTAAAGAGATCCTGGGGACTGCTCAGTCTTTGGGCTGCAATGTTGATGGCCACCACCCTCATGACATCATAGATGACATCAATAGTGGCGCAGTGGAATGCCGCTAGTTAAGAAGCAAAAAGGAAATATATTTCAATAAAAGGTCATTTGACAACTAAAAAAAAAAAATATGCACACTCACAAACACATATGTACAAGTATGCACTCATATACTGACACATACACACAACCTCACACACACTCTCAGACTCACATATTTGCACACATAGTCATACGTACATATAAGGCTGATGAACCAATGAAAATGCAATAAAAGGAAATACTGACAAGAATGGGTGTAAACTTGTTGATGGTGATTGTTTTATGTCCTTAATATAGCGAACATATTTGAATGTAGCTAGACTCAGAGTTTAAGAATTGAAAATATAAGCGGAAAATAACATGTGGAATCATGTAGCAAATTAAGAACATACTATTCTATATAAAGTTTCATCCTATTAAATTTAAAGTGTGTTTAACCTGGAATTAATTGAAGATAAGTCCACAATGCTTACACAGTGACAAATGTTCCAATGACATGAATAGTCCACTGATTTTGACAACTGTTAATTTGGGGCATCTTGACAACAACTTGCAATTGAATTTCTTTTCCAATCAGTGCCACAGACATATTGATTGGGTTCTGCTAATGATTACCAACATTTTCAGTATATTCTTTCAGATTTCCATGTATTCTTTGGTAGAAAAAGAGACAGTATGAAGATTTTTCCTTTAAGCTATTGAAATTTTGGAATTCCTATTCAACATCTTGTCAATGCGCTCACACCTCTGACACCACCAGTTCCAGCTCAGGATATTTCTCTGGAGATCTAGCTCTTACTTCTGAGTCAGAAATACATCAGTGGTCCTGGTGTTTCCTTAAGTCAGCAATAATGAAGATGGGATTATTGGGTATTAATTCCATCATAGTGTTAAATATGTTTCAATTTTTAACTCATCTTTTAATAATAATATGAGTCTATTTAAATTCTAAAAATTTAATCTTCTTGGCTTGTATTAACTCTGATATTTCAGAGTCAGAGTGGATTTGAGGAATTTTTAGTTTCCTTACTTTTATGTTGGTTTTTGAACAGGATCTAGATTTCCACTTTACTTACCTCTCCTCTTCAGAACGTAGTCTACAGTAACTGAGGCACACAACCTAAGTGAAGTCATCTGGTGCTCCCTCCTTTGAAATCTTTGGGAGCATGAAAAGTGGATGCTGAGGGATTTTTTTTTCCTGGTAAGATAGGAATAGTATTGGGGGTGGTCGCAGAAGGACAAAAAAAAAATACCAGGCAGCAGTTAAGAGCTCACATGAGGCAAGCTGTTATAACCAGCTACAAAGACAATGAATCAATAAGGCCCTGAAAATAACCAGGATGTGGTCAAACCATCTAAGACCATCTGGATCCAACATGGTGACAGATTTGGTGGGCAAGTTACCTCCAGGCTCATTATACCCTCTTTAGCATACTAAATGAAACATCCACCAGCACCATGACATTCCTATTTTGATCAAATAACAACAGAAAAGGGGAGGATACCCATTTTCAGGAAATCCTCACCTCTTTCCCAGAAAATGCACACATACTCTACCTTTAGAGATAGCTATAAAAACACAAACCTGAAACCCCCATTGGTAAACAACTTACTCTCTTGAGTATGCCCATGTCCCCTCTCTTGAGCGTATGCTTTTGTTTTACAATAAACCTCCTTTGTTTTTGTTTTATTCTAATTCATCCTTGAATTCTTTCTCATGGTGATGTCAAAAACCTCAGTACCAAGCTGAGGTGAGGGTCTCCCCAGCTTCAGGAGACTCTCCCAAGCCTTCTAGCATCACTAGTTTCCATTTCTTACATAATAAATAATAATAATATATTGATCAAGAAAAAAGTTTTAGAATACAGAAAGCATAATCTGGGGTAGACATCGATCTAGAAGAGAGGCATGCGATTTCTTCAGTCTAATGGAGATAGAAGGAGAAGGTGGTGTATTCATCACAGTGGTGTTACAGAATTACCCAAAGTTTTGTTTCAAACTGACCTATGGAAGTGTACTTTCTGGGTTTGAGTCAGAATCTGCAATTGTAGCATCCTCCACTGGTGCTTATAAACATAATGACATTCAAGAACCACTGCAGATTTACCTAATGATTAAAGGACACTCTTCATATCTACCCAGTCTATTGGCAAGATGTAGCCTCATGGCCATATCTGAAGTCATAGTGCCTGGAAGATGCAATCTTTGACTGAACAGCCAAATTTTTGTATTGACAACTGGACACTATGAAAAGTGAAGACCAACTATTTTGTGTATTGATTATCTTAAAAAAACTCACATTATCTGAGCCTTAAACTGTTTAGCTGTATAAGGAGATAAATAATAAATAATTTTGTTATAGTTAATTTTAGTATCAACTTGCCTGGTCTGTTAAGAGATATCCAGATAAGTAGTGCAGCAATTTTTCTGAGTAGGTCTGTGAGACTGGCATTTGAATCAGTGGATGTAGTTAGAAAAATCTATAGTTATTAATGTGGGGTAACACTATCCAATTGATTGATGGCTTAGATAGGCATAAAAAAGGCAAAGGAAAAACAAATATGTTATCTCTTCTGGAGCTGGGGCACCTATCTTTTCCTGCCTTTTGACATGAGAACTCAAGGTTCTTAGTTCTTTCACCAGTGACACCCAGGTTCTCAGGCCTTCAGCCTCAGATGAACTGCACCACAGGTTGTCCTGATTCTCTAACTCGCAAATTGCATATCAGGAGACTTATAAGGGAGTGGGATAATTTCCATAATGATTATCTTCTTGTCTATCTATATCTCTATATATGTATACTCTTGGTTCTAATTCTCTGGAGAACCCTGACTAATACAACCCTGAATGACTACTGTATAAGCAAATGATGTCACTAGACAAAGGCCCACTATTTGTTTCTGATCTATTAAAATAGATCCTATGCATATCTTTATTAAACAGTCCTTTGTGTATTTAATATAACTATTTAGCTATTACTAATACATCTCTAGTGTAGTACAAATACCTTTCCAGGAATATTTTGCCCTGGCATAGTATGAAAGCACACAAATTCTTTTGCCATAGTAATTATTTTTAGAAAGAAGATGAACAGAAAGTTGTAAATACTTTAATCTCAACACAGTGAAAGCAAAACAAACAAAAAATCTATCATGGACTTTATGAAAGGAATTTTTAACAAGGAAAGAGACTCATTTTTTTTTTTTTTTTTGAGTCGGAGTCTCACTCTGTCGCCCAGACTGGAGTGCAGTGGCCGCTCCCGGCCACCGCAGCCTCGACCTGCTGGGCTCCGGCGATCCTTCCGCCTCAGCCTTCCAAGTAGCTGGAACTGCAGGCGCGCGCTACCACGCCTGGCTAATTTTTGATTTATTGTAGAGATGAGGTCTCGCCAAGTTGCCCAGGTGGGTCTTGAACCCATGGGCTCGGACAATCCACTCACCTCAGCCTCCCAAGGCACGGGATTACAGGCTGAGCCACCGAGCCCGGCTCGAGACTCATTTTTGACCTTGAAAACCCATAAGTTGTACACAGCACAAATAATTATTGTACTTTCCTAAAGATAATTAATAGGATTAAACCTTATTTTTCATTACCTTGTTGAAACAAAAGAGTCAAATATATTCCACTTAATGAAACTTTTGCTTCTGGGCACAGAACACCTGGTATGAACTATGGGAGGACATAGATTTAGAGAGATGTTAGATACTATCCTCTTCTGAGATGTATTCCAATAATATCAGGCAATAATAAGACAAAATAATTCATTAATTATCATGTACTTATTTATTTAGTGAATGACCAAAACCACTAACTCAAACTATATTGATCTTAGAATGTTACATATGGAGGCAGAATGAACTCTCAACCCCAAAGTCCTCACAAAAGACCTCTTAAAACAGGAAAAAATACATTGGAGCATTAAAAAGCTTAACACAAAAAATTCATTGATTGGCTGTCATGTACTCACAGCCAACCCTAGAAATGTTAAGTGGTGGGTAGGCATTAAAACAATAATGGTTTAGTTCTATATTTTGGTCTTCAAGTTCTGAGATTCTGTCTTCTGCTTGGCTAATTC